>QEOT01123673.1:6004-22592 GCA_003123785.1 Pterocarya stenoptera
CATTTAAAAAAAATATAAACTCATTAGAGTTATATTTTGAATTGCCTTGGCCTCCTAGGCCAACCATTATATAGGAGGCCAAGGCAATCCAATAGTGATAGTTAAGCAATGTGGGACTTAACAGTAAGTCCCACATTGCTTAACTATCACTATTGGATTGCCTTGGCTTCCTATATAATGGTTGGCCTAGGAGGCCAAGGCAATCCATTAACTTGAAGTTAAATTCAAGTTTTTTTACAAATTGTATATATTTATATACAATATATTTATATAAATTATTTATATAAATATTAAAAAGTTATAATTTTTTTATTAAAAAATAAGGCATGCGGAGCGGGGGGCGGGGCGGGGCCCCGCCGGGGTCAATCCGCCCCCTGCCCCCGCATGGGCGGTGCGGGGTAGCCCGCCCGCCCATGCGGCGGCGGGGCGGACGGGGGCGGGATAGCGGGGGGACGGGGCCCCGCTGCCCACCCTTATTGCATGTTGATCTGCCTGGACAGGTTCGGTCCAGATTCCATTGGGCTACATGTGCTAACTCTATTCGGATTTCTTGCAGAAAAGATCCTCATCTCTCGTTCGATCTTATACTACCTTGCCACGATGGATTTTTGGGCGTTTAAGAAATTGTTATATTGACTTTTTAATATATATTTTAAAAAAGCAATAGGACCCACCAATTATCTAAATATTGTTTTGCCGTATTAGTAATGTTAAATATAATTATGCATTGTGTAAGTATCGTATATTTTTAAAAAAAGAATTAAATTTATCATTAAAAAATTAATTTTTTTATGTAATTCTCATTTTTTATCATTTTTTTTAAAATGAGTTCATGACGCTTATGCAAAATAACTGTAAATATTATTTATTTTTTCCTTAACTAAAATTAAAAGTTTAAAATTCGTTATAGAAGTATATTTGGATGTAAAAAAAAATTCAAAAATTCAAAAAAATTAAATCATAAATTATCGAATATTAATTAATAATACTCGGCCATGATGGACGGAGTATTCATTTAATACATGTAGACAGCAAAATGTTAAAAAAAAAAATCATTTTCATACTATTTGTAAAGTATATTTAATAAATTATTTATATGACTTAATTTAATTTAATAAAAAAATATAAAATTTGAATAAAATTTGAAAATAGAATAAGTAAAATACAATTGCGAATTGGAAAGAGGCGCAACCAATTACGAAAGCAAAACAAATGGGGAATCCTCGGAAAGTCAAACACCTCCCCCGCCGAAACACGCTGTCGCACGCAGCCCACGTCCAACACCACTAAGGACACAACCGACGTGCAGAGAGGATACCTCAACCCCCCCAACTACGTGCCTAACGCACGTGGTGGCTCCCCCCAAGCAGCAACTCCATGTGCTTCATTCAAAGTTACCAGACTCGCCGAGCCCAGTCTTTGCCGGCAAAATGAAGCGATGTGACCAATTTACAGCAAAAATAGAAAAAAGAATGCATGCCTTGTAACGTGCTCGAAATAGGGAAAGCAACATCTTCTCCACACATCTGTATCGTCAACTCAGATAGACAAAGCATCAAGAGATCCAGAAAAAGACCCGCTATAAATAAATCAAGCGAGATTATGGAAAAAAAAGAAGATGACAGGAAACGATAGGGTTGGAACCAAAACGTGTAAAAGCAGCAGCCCACGCGTAGTCGCGTATGATCAGTGTACTTCATGACGACTCCCATCATTGAGCCACATCAAAAGATACTTCCCTCCCAAGCAAAGCCACTCACGAGTCACAACTAAAAATTCACTTCATTTCGTCTCTGTTCCCTCTCACCCTCGGTTACTTTGTCTACCAGAGTTAAGGAACCTTGATTATATGCTTCAAACAGGGATATGATAAAAAAATAAAAGGAACCTTAATTATATACTTAAATGGCAAAAGGTATTTTAAGGTTATGTTAAGCTTAGAGCAAGTTGAGTTTTTTTAAGAATAATATTGAGTTGAGTAGTACAGAAAATTATATGAGACTCATCTAAATTGAGTTAAAATATGTTTGGATGTTAAGATAAATTTATTAATTTTTATAAAAAATTAAAAAAAATTATGGATCCCACATGTAAGAAGTTTTGAATTGAGATAAATTTAGTAATTTGAAAGTTGAGTATTTAAATATTAGATTTAATTTAAAATTAAATTGAATTCAGTAATCAAACCGAGTCTAAAAGAAAACTAAGGTAACATAAGCAAAGAATTGAGGTGAAAGTTGAATTAAATATTATTTTTAATAATAATATTATTATTTATTTTTTTTAAAAAAAATTATTTATTATATTTTATATAAAAATTAAAAAAATATATAATAATAAAATAAATTAAAATATTTTTATTATTCAAAAGACCTAAAAATCCAACCGCCATATCCAATAGCCATATCCATTTACATAATTTCATTAAAGTTCACAAATAAAGTAGTTGTACTTAGATTTTAAATTAAATTCAGTTCTTTATAAATAATAGTGAGTTAAGTAATAAAAAAAAATTATATAAAACTCATCTATACTAAATTTAAAATATATTTAAATTTTGAGTTGAATTTAATATTTTTTATAAAATTATAAATATCACGTATAAAGATTTGTTAAATTAGAAAAAATAATTTCATAATAATTTTAAATTAAAATAAATTTAATAATTTAAAAATTAGGTGTGACTAACCATTAAAAAGTTGAATATTTTATTGAAGTTTTGAATTAATTTTTTTTGTTGAAAGGATGTGCGCCAATGCTGTTAAGACTCTAGAGAGCATTTCCTACAAGTAAATTGATTCCTATTAAACACACGCCAATGAAATGACATCCGGTAGCATGAACAGTTCATTGCGCGTTAAAGGACAAGACTTATTTTGCAACATCGACATCAAATGGGCAAAAACCCAAGAAAGAAAGAAACCTCCAGACTAAATTCAAACTCAACCCTAGCTAGTAAAAGAACTCCAAGAAAATTCCAATTCCTATAAAAAATCGTTCATGTCCCAACAAATTGCAGAACAGGGAAGAGAACAAGCGTTTATTGACACAGGAAGAGAATCGAGAAGGGGAAGGAATTAAATAATAATATGCTATTTTATTACTCGATGGCATATGCTGGGCAAGACAGGTTGGGAATCAAATTTCAGGGGCGAAGGGATGGATTGCAATTCACCATACTAAACAAAACATAAATGGGCTCCAATCCCTCTTTAACCCCGTGATTTTCTTCCAATCGATCCCAAAGCTTATTCCCAAACTACAAAAAAAAAAAATCCCATCCACCACTTCGAGTGTGAGCCCAACCGAAAGAACAAGAGCTGTAGCTTCATCGAATTCGACATTTATTACCTCTAACCTACACCCAAAAACCATCCTGTTCTTCTCATCTTTAACCATTTCTTTCTTCTTTCTTTCAGACACTGTATCTTAATATAACTATTCCTATATCAAAAACTAAAAGCTTCCAAATTTCTTTTGCTTCCTAAAACTCCCAAAAAACAAGGATATGAAGAACACAGATTGAAACGGGAATCAATAAGTCCACTCCTGCGGTAGTCTAATCTCATGGTTCGTTTCTGGCAGCGGCCGGATGTTAAGCTTCTGATGAGAATAGACGGTGTTACTCTTAAGCCTCGGAGCAGTGTCTGCAAGAAAACAAACAAAAAAATGGGTAAAAACCAATTTCTATTGTTTGTACCCGAGGGAAAAAGCATGACATGAGAGTAACCATATTATATACCAGCGTCTGGATCAGTAACTGTCCCAAAGAACCGAGGCTGAAGCTGGGGCTGAGAGCCCATCATATCTTCCGAGTAGAGGTTCAGCGCCTGCGCCACTCTTGCAGGGACTAAGACGGTGGAACACGCTGTAAGAGTTGACAGGAAAAGAATCAGCACATGTTGTATAGAAGCGAAATAAGCTAACTAGATCTGATTATCAAGACAGCCGACAATAAGTAAATTAACAAATTCCAGACCCACCAAAAAGGCTAAAAGAACTTGACTCAGTATAAACATAGGGGACTAAACCAACATTTTTCTAAACCAACTAGAAATGGACGGTATACAGCTTTAAACTCAAACCAACACAGCGGAAAGTAACAGTGAGTGGACCTTGCTTCCGGCGTGTATCAGATGGACTATCAACTTGACGAGGCAGGAACACCCCAGTGCCGGCGCATTCCCTTTTACCACCAGGACGCCCAAGAAATACAGCTCTCATGCCTGACCCATTTTTCTGATGCTGGTGCTGGTGCTGGTGCTGGTGCTGTTGCTGAGCCTGTTGAAGATGGGGCCATGCAGAAGCTGACAAACCCAGAGGGCCACCGTTTCTGCCTCCAACGAACTCGCTGTTCCTCCCCCTGTTCTGGGCCGTTTGCTGGGGCTGCCGCTGTTGGTATTCTCCATTCGGCTTCCCCTGTGTTCCCCAAATCGCCGAGCCCTGTTGCTTCAACATATGTTGCTGTCTGAGCTGCTGAAACTGTTGAAAGTGACAAAAACCCATCAATAATAGAAAGATTTGCAAGCTTCAGGATCTGATTAAACAAATCTCCAGTGGTGCCAAGAAAGCAGAGTAAATGAGAGCCTTACTCGCATTTGCAACTGCTGGTGGGAAAGCGCGTGTTGAGGAAAAAACCCAACATCAGTGTTGGAATTATCCTTAACGGGAACAGGAAGCGGAGAGGGTTTCCTCAAGGGATCCATGAGACCTCTGCCATGGTTAACCGCATACAACTCTTCGTTCATCCTCATCCTTGCCACTTCCCCTACAGGAGAGTGAAGCAGATCCCAAGTTGCTGGTGGGGACGAGACTTGGGAAGAACCATTTGAGCTACCATGGCTAGAGCCCTTTCTGCATCCACATCCGCTACCCACCGCGCACAGAGTCGATTGCGGTGAGCCGGACGAAACCCAAGCCTGCAAAATGAGCAATAGAAACCCTAAATCAGAATCATAAAAACAAAACGCGTCGATTATGGANCAGATGTTATGTGATGTAAAGATTTTCAAATATAATTGTTCTATAACGAATGCTATACATCAATTACTATTTATTCACACACTCTACATCTATAACTTTTTTATAAGGTGTGCATGTAAAATTATAAATAATGACTGATAAAAAAATTTTTTCTTATTCTATATTTATAATATATGCTTAGTTGGATGGAGGATTTTTTAAAGGAAATTGTAGTATCCTTCTTGGCTAAGTATTTTAGAGGATACTATATACAATTGGTGGTGGATGGTTATGCTTAGCAGTTGAGGCATATTATGCTGTGATTGTATCGTAGCCGTTAGCTTTTACGAAGGCAACAGACGTACATTTGTCCATGTTAATGAGTCCACTTGGCACTTCAGGGGTTCGTCTTCCCTTTCTTCGCATGCAACTCAGAATCTCCGCGGTTCCTTTTTATTTTTTATTTTTTTAAAGTTTGCCCTTTTTCTTGACTTATCTGTCTCTGGAATCTTGCACATTGACCAAAGTTGGTATCTCCGTACAGTTCTAATTTCTTAGCTACTGTACATTTTAACGAAAAAACCAAAATCAGTTTAGCTGCCGGAGCTATAACCATATACACACTTTTAAAGATAAAACCAAAATAAGTTAATGCATTTTTTTTTAACTCTATTGTATGACTTTTATAAGGATTTTAATCTTTATGTTTTAATTTATGAATGTTTAAAAATTTGTAATGAACTTTCCAAACCTCTTTTATGTTTATAAGTTTAATGACCATGTCACATATTTAGTTTTAAAATGTACAAGTCTCGTATATTTTATTTTTAAAAAAATAGAATTTATCAATAAAAATAAATAAATTTTTCATATAAATCTCATATTTATCCATTCTTTTTCAAAAGTAATGCACGAGATATACACACCTTGTAACTACTATTAATGCCAAAAATTGCCCAAAGTTGAAACGAAGGAAAAAGTTATTCCCGGCCCACGATGATGATTCGGGTGTCGATATGGTGCTCTTCGCGCTCATCAATAAAATAAATAAAAAATAATAATTATACTTATCATTCCCTACACCACACACCAACATATGATTTATCATTTTTGTCTATCCATCTAAACACACTTATATTGATGTTTAAATATGCATGTTTAACCAGAATGACAAAAATGACAAATCACATGTTGGTGTGTGGTTTGGAGATGCTAAGTAGTATTTCTCAATAATAAATAAGTAAATAAAAAATAAATAGAGAAGCATAAGGATTTACGTGGTTCGGAATAAAAGTCTACGTCCATAGATACGTTGTTTTGGGGGCGAAATTCATTATGATAGATGATTTTACATATTTTTTATGACTTCACATATTTCTCAATACAATAGATAAATTTAGGATTTTAAGAGGTTAAAGATGATGTCTCCATTGAGAGAAGATCCTTTAAAGTCATTATGCGTGGTGGAATCTATGAGTAGAGAAGTCGTAAAGAGCTAATTGATTTATAGAGATCTCATCCTTTTATAGAAATCTATTTTCATTATTAGAATGATTGAATCCAACTTATCTTGTGAAACTCTTTCCTTTTAAGTGTCTTAGTCAATTATCGCTTATTGGATTTATCTTTAGGCTAAATTCTTGACTTTTATCTATTCTCTTGCCTTGTGAACATCCAGGAGTTTGAGTCAACTTGCCTTATTCTTTATTGGCTTTATTTCTGGGTTAGATTATTAACTTTGTCTCTTTTTTTATTCTTAGTAATCGACTTCGTCCTTACAACTGCAAATATCACTTTTCTACCTTTTAAATATTAATCACTTTCAACGGACTTAAAGGTATATGAATTCTGCTACATACAGTCATTTTTTTATATTATTTGCACACTTTATTGATGTGATTGGTCAAAATAATTATTTTATATTAAAAAAAATATTACAGCCAATCACATTAATAAAATACGTAACAAATAAGTAAAAATGATTGTACATAGAAATTTTAAAGATATATATCCTTATCCAAGCTGCAGCCATGATATACAAGGGGAGGGGATCCATGGGGTGGACTGTGCATATCGGGGTGGATCGCTGACCACGATAGACTTATGAAGATGGGGAATCATCCCCTTCCAATGGGTGTTTTTTTATTTTATCTTACGTTTTAAATCTCTTAATTAACAAATTTTTGTTCTAACTTTTAATTTTTTTGATCTTATTTTTCTTAAACTTGGGTTTTTTTTTAATAATTTATACATTTCTGATTAGTTATATAAAGATGCTCAAATATTTTTATAAATTAGAGGCTCATTTTTTCTTTTTGAATTTTGTCTTTGTTATTTATTTAAAATTAAAAAGTTAACGATTTACCACTTTCTAGCAACTTGTACGCAATTAATTATTTCATTAATTTTCTTTGCGTGACAACTATGAAACATTGGTCGACCATACACTCATCTAGTAATTAGTGACCAGAGTCAATATACATACATATGTGTATATTTTATATATATAAATATTATATATATATATATGTATATATATGTATGCAGAAGTATGCACAAAGTCGAATCATTATTTGAAACTTCAATATTTTTTTAGAGAAAAAATACCATTACGGCTGAAACGTGTAGCTATTAATTCAGACTTTATGAGTTGCAGGATTTTAGAAATTTGTATGAATATAAATAATGAGATCCAATATATATATATATATATAAGTATTCCCAAAAACAAAAAAAAAAGGAATCTAAATGTGGGCGACGTGCCATGCATGGTGACATGATGGGCGCTCGGTGTTCTCATTTTTCGGTCAATTCTAAACTTTGCGTTTATTTTTGTTTTAGCCGACGTCGTTTACTGTGGAGATCATCACGGCGTGTCGTTATCGAGTTGCCTAGCTGTCGGCGTTGGTCGGCACTGTCGTCTCTCCCTGTCGTGGCACGATGTTTGGTATTCTAATTTGGCTTTAGCAAAAACGGGAATTTGAAGCTTTATCTCGTGTAAATTTCCCGCCGAAAGATAAGTGTTCAAGAACATAATCTTCACATTGGTTGACTACAATATTCAAGCATCTCCCAAGTCCCAAATATTTTTGTTTTATGGGCGGATATATAGTGATATCCCCACCAATATCCCATGTATAAGAAAATTTCAATATTACTTCCAAGATCATGATGACAGACACATGAACTTCAAATACAAAGAAAAAAAGAGAGAGAGATGCAAACAAACACAAGCAAATTGAGACTTTCCTAATAAAAGGAGGGAGACTAGTGAATAAATGATCCATTATTCTCGGGGTAAGTACTAGAGTGACACATGATGCATGATCAAAATTAATTAATCATGTAGAGATCAAGAGATGATCAGTAGTAGTTAAAGAACCTCTCTTCATGTTCATGTCATGATCTCCTCATTTGGTAGTACCACTACGTACCTTGGCAAACAAATAATGAAATATACATATTTTTTTGTTTTTCAAAAACTTTGTATGCATTTATATATATATATATATCAAAGATGTCGGGCATCTTATTGACATTTTATGGCAGCTAGCTCGATCTCATGCATACATTATAAGAAAACTGTTTATTTTCTACGAAAATAACTATTTTCTGTTAAAATAAGTTTGTTTTCTTCACAAATAGTCATTATCATCACAAACGTTCGTTTTTCTTATAGTAATATATGGAATTTTTGGATCAAATGCAAAAAAGATTTTCCATTGTACGTACATGAGTTGCATGCAACCGAATCTCACATTATCTCCCGCCCCCATTTTTTGCCCTCAAAATGTCTAGCTGTTTCAATTTGACTTAAAACTATCATGTGCTGGATTAGAAAAAGGCTGTAAATATCCGATGGGGCGGTGCAACGAGCTAGGGTGGCTCGTGAGTTGCGTGCGTGCGTGTTATATAACTATGAGTGAAAACTAATTTAAAGTTAAAACTTATAAAAAGCATGCATCTCCCGGCAGGCTTTCATATTCGCGTCACATACAGGCTAGCTAGCTGGAATAAACAATCATATAAAACATGACGACCATAATTATATTATAAGATCATCTTGCTAAAAGGAATTAGCGTGTGCATTCACTCGGCCTTCTTATCCACATTCCACATGACTTGATTAGTGGGTAACATGTCTCTCTTCTTGTCGATCATGATCTGTAGATAGAGATCAAAACTATAAATATATATATATATATATAAAATGAAATGCATAATGGATTGGACATGATAACTGTATGGTACAGCTTGGGAATATTAATGTAAATTATAGGAAAAATGTACTTATAATTAATTATATATCAGATATCCTTGGAGTATCATCTTATTTTTTGTTTATTTCTAGACTACTATACTAATAATTACTCAAAAAGTATATATGTAAAGATTCCTACAAAGTTTTATCGGATTCAAATTCTTAATTAAATAATATATATTCTGTGAGCTGTAAATTATTTTTTCATGTAGATTTTGTTTTTTTGTTTTGGATTAATATTTAAGTGATTAATATTGGTGCATGTTGATCTAACTAAGAGTTTTGGCAACTAAACCATATAAAATTCCATCTTGTAATATTTAATTTACCTACGTTTAAGAGCAATTCGAATTCATCTATACATATAATTCGGTCTTTCGCTAAGCCCGATATGATATTCCACTTGAACTGATAAGAGCTCTACAATAAAATCCAAAATTATGTCTGTAAGCTGTCTCGAGGACAGGAGAATTCCAATAACTTGCTCTGATTATATTCCATTAGTTTACAATTAAATTTAAATAGTTTACAATCATGTGGAACTGATGATATTAGATCAGTTGTTCCTCGATGATCCTTTTATAAGCTTAACGAGCGGTACTATTCTGCCGTTTGAGTATTATTTCATTTGACTGTTAGGTTATTTTGGTTTTTTCTTTTCATATTTTTTCATATTTTTTAAATATTTTTAAAAAAGAAAAAAATTTATTAATATATTAAAAATCATTTTCTTAATCATTAAGTAAAAAGATTTTAAAAAAATTAAATACACAAGTAATCAAAATAAGTGGGCAAGTGAGAGGGCAAACTAGCATTTTCCCAAATTTTATAAGCTTGATTTGAGTTTGGTTCGTATAATAAACAATTTAATATTACACATAAATTTATACTTTGTATAAACTCATATAAATTGGATTTGACTTGATCGTATAAATTCTATAACTTTGTAAACGTTAATATATTTTTTACTTTCACAATAAAATCATTTTAATTATTTGAGAAGATAAAAGGGAATCACATTTTTATTATTATATCACGGATTCTTTAATTTAGATATAAGTACTTATATAGATACGTTTGAATTTATATATATAAACTTTTATTAGGTTTTATCGATAAATTCACAAATCTAATATAAATAATATATGTTGAGATAAAGTTCATATATAATTAACATTTATTATAATTAAGATTGATTGATACGGTATCTGGTATGGCATTCAAAACATTAATCGGTAGTGTTACGACTAAGATATCTTTTTGCTTAAAATAAAAAACATTCATTAATTTTAACTTTTATAATAATTTAAATGATATATATTTACATGATAACGAATAAACTCGTTAAAAAGTGTAGCTAAAATATCATTAAAATAATAATAGAATGAAAACACCTCGTCTTAGGACGAGGACAAGTAACTAATACGAGGACAAGTAGGACCAAGTAATTATTAGTGCACATGAGAATTAAAGTGTAGAAAATTCACATAAAAAATTAACTAATTATGGTTAAACTAACATCATCATAAAATAATCAACCCACCCAACTATTACCTCAAGAAAAAAGAAAAAAAACAAGTGAAAAATAGGCCGGCCCCCCATAATCATTTGGCCGTAGGATAACAAGATTTAACTTGATAATCATGCTTCTTCACGAATAACTTTTTCTGAATTTGATCATAGCCCTAGTTGACGCGTATAAACAACAACAATAATAATAATAATAACAATAATAATAATAATAATAATACTGTTAGGTATAATTTTTAAATAAAAAAAAGTTCTACATAGATATTTTAATAAATAAATGGATCTCACTTAACAAGAATAGTTGTTTTTTTTTTTTAACATTTTTTTAATATGAGATATTTTTTTTTTTTTTACAAAAAATTGTATAAAATTTATCTATTTGAGACTTATACTTACAAATCATTTGTTAAAAAAGAAATCTCGAAAAATAATTCTGGACGCTATTAGATCCATTGGTATCAGTGTTTTAAATACCGTACCATACTATACGGTATGGCCAGTATTTTCCGTACCGGCCATTAATTCGGTACATGTATTCTATATGTTTCGTACAAGTCTTACTGGTCGATATTTTGGCCTATACGGACCTGTATTTCAGCACGTACCGACCGACCGATATGTCAGCCTTTAATTTTTTTAAAAAAAAATTATAAGTTCATTTTTTGACCCTCAATTTAGACTAAACTATTTATAATTTATATATCTATATATCTATATATAATTTATTCATATATAATTATTATTTTGAAATATAATTTTTATATATTTATGTATATAATTTATTCATATAGCGACTATTCCGAAACAGTATCGATATAAAAATATTTTGTTCAAATATTTTAATCGATATGGCATCTGGTACGGTATTCAAAACATTAATTAGTATTATTAAGACTAAAATATCTTCTTCTTTTTTTCTTTTTTTTGTTCTGTAATTTAAGAGTACAATGTTTAAATTTTAATAAAATTATAAAAACCCATATAAGTTGATAATGTAAAGGCCGGTACTTTTCCAATACAAATTTCTAGGGAAATTCCAGTAAATTCTGCATTCATTGAAATGGATTAGCATTTAGTGGAATGATCTTGTCTAGATTTTAGGATTGACAGGAAATCAGTTCTTAAAATTTATTAATATTTGTACCAATTATTAAACAGCATTAATTATATTTGTATTTTTGTCTTTTGTTTTTAGTTCGAGATTCAGAACTTTCCAAGTATCTTAATGGAATGGATAACCTTGGAAGTTTATTTTTTATATATATATTTTTAATTAATTTTGCATGGCCCAGTTGCAGCAATGAACTTGGGTGTAGACCAGCAGACAAGGTGGACTAATGAGTGTCTTGTAACACTCACCTCTAGCAGCACCTGACAACACACGATCGTACCTTTTACAAAGCAAACCTTAGATCCAATCACCGCCACGGTCCGACTCCACCACACTTTTCGCCAGCGCGTGGTTTTGAAAATCTTAAAAAAAAAAAAAAAAAGATCTTTTTCCATTTTTAAATTACAGAAAATATTAATTGAAGGCGTGAGTGGTGGCAAAGTCGGTGGCCTGAGTGGTGTCCAGATGGGCAGTGGGTCTTTAGGATAATGTGAATCTGTGAGTTACCCTAATTATTTGGTGGTGGGGGGATTTCCTTTTGAGTGTCCTTCAAGCTTGCTACGATGATACCATCATCTTCTTCCCTTCCACGTCCACCCTGCTTTTATGCCTTTCATCTCTTTTCCTTTTTACTTTCTGAGTAAAAGTAGTAGGCAACCTTGGAATCCTTTCATGTCTGCACCGCATGCATCGGAGATATGGCGTGGGTGTTACAGTATTTAATGAATGATTTTGGTTGAATTTTAATTTCCATAATGCTTTATGCCATCTTATCTTGAAACGACGTTATCTCTAGCTACTTTTCTTTAGTCCAAATTCTTACTCTATATTATATATGGGTCCCCGCAGTACCTTCGCATGCAAGGGATTGAAAGATCGATTGATCTGTTCAGGGATAGATTTTTTTGGATCTTAAGAAGTATATTAAAAATATCAATACATGATATTGAGATACTTTTCTTCAATTAGCATATATGTCCATCATCACGGCCTTCTTCAAAGCATGCAATTGACTAACATATTAAACTTTTAATTGTTGTGAAAACACATAGAGATGATGAGAAACAAGTGAAAGCAAATCAATCAGATTAATCACACGATATAAAATTAACATAATTTGGCAATGTGCCTATGTCTACAAAGCTGCAGATGATTTGGAAGTGAAATCTCATTGTTCAAAGCATTCAGGACATACTAAATTATTCATTAAATACATATATATAGTGTCACACGAAGGAAACCCTAGTTTATACTTTTATGCATTATTCGCTCGAGCAGAGTGTTGAGTGCGCCTCAAGCGAGATCTCTATCTTGAACTCGCTCGAGCTACCTTTCGAATGAGACTCAAGCGAACTCTCTGCTTGAGTTTCACTCGAGTCACCTATTGTATGAACGTTGAGTGAACTCCCTGCTTGACACTTTTTATGAATGCAAACAGTGTCAAAAGTTTTTTTTGCAGAAGGCGTTGCCCTCGGACCCACAAGGCTTGTGCCGGCGTACCAACAAAATTAGGCTTCACAAATTCAACATTGATTAATTTAGATTAGTTTTTGAACATGTATCTTAATTAAGGCATCGCATAAATAGTTTAATTAAAATTCTTTTTCGCCGCTGTACGTGGAATCTGTATTTTATGAAGATCAAATTCTCGGAATATGAGTGATCGATGACTGTTGAGTTAATTGAATTGGGTCTAGGAAAAGTTTCAAAAGCGGATCAAAGAAGATCTGTGGGAGCTATCTTGGCGAATATGCAATCAATCATATCAGGATCGAAAATCATCCGAATAAATCTAGATCGTTTTAGATCGATCCAACTGGGAGGCAAAAAATATAGTAGCGTGGATTATATATATTATATAAAGAATTATTCTATTCTCAAGCAATTTAAAATTTATTTTTTAAATTAAATTAAGCTCCATAAGTAATACATGGGTGTAACCTTAGAATATCAGTTCTGATCATGTATAAAAGGCTTAATGCAAATTGATAAAAAGATCGAGAACGTACATGTACGAACAGATATCGTCGAAATAAAGGTGCATGCTGCATGCATGTATGATGCATCGTCTTCCTTTTAAATTTTCGGGATGCCAGGTAGGAGATATGCATGGTCTGCAGATTCCATCCACGTATTTTATTTTATTTTTTTATAAGTTATAAGAAAAAAGGAAGATTCCATCCACGTATTCAAATGTGTTAAATGTTTTAATTCTAAAAGTTGGATGAAAAGAGATAAATTTTATAAAATATTTTTAATACCTTCTTTATGTGTAGATCAGATTCTTTGTGATCTAATATATAGAATATTTAATTAAATAAATTAAAGTATAGAGTTATGATTCAAACTTACGATATGTGTTGTGATATAAGTGTAAATCACAACTTATCTAAAAAATTTAAACCGATAAATAGAGATAAATTTTATTATTTATTTTATATCTTAACATTAAAAACGTGCATACTAGAGTGCTATTATTGCATATATTAGTTTAATAATAATAAAATAAAATAAAATTTAAAAAATATAAAAATAATAAAAAATAATTTTAAAATATATAAAAAAGAAAATATGTTTGTAACCGTGAATTGTGCAACTGATGCGTAATCGCTCTGAAAAAAGTGAATAAAATATGAGACCCATATGAACAAAAATTAATTTTTTAATTGTGAACCACACTCTTTTTCAAAACGATTATCCGACGTTTATACACTTTACGGTTATATGTAGAATTACTCTTATATATATATGATGTGAGATAATGAGTATCATCCCTATTAATATAGCCTAGTGTAGATCAAGATCAATAATCAAGATCAAGATCAGACGCACATGGGAATCATCTACCACTAATTAGTATCATCCAAGCAAAAGGATAGTTTTTCAGATATATTTCAGAGAGGAGAGATGTTGATAATTATTCTTGAGTTAGCCTAAATATGAGATTGGTCATGCAAGTTTATACAGTTATGCTTATAAAAATTTTAAAATTATAATAATATTTTTTTAAAATGATTTTTTTTTCTCTTTTATTCCTATTCATCAATAACTACACACACAATCTAACTCTGGACTACAAATAGAATTCCTCATTATTTCTTCCCCATCTACGTACACTGATCAGATGCCACCGACATGGTAACACGTCTACAAAGGATGACATACATGGAAGATCATACTATANTTGTCGTTTTGCCTTTTCGATATTGGTCCGAGTATACGTGTGTGGGCGTGTCTCGCTGTCTTTGGAATAGTGCCGGAGATTCTTACAAGTTATATGGAAAAGCTAGCTTGACCATCTGTCCCCCTCATTTTCGCAGCCAGCTACCACTTTGACTAACCTGAACCTCTGACACTGTAGCTTCCATTCTCACCCCTCTCAGCCTCTCTCCCTCTCTCTCTCTCTCTCTCAGTGGATGCCACACCCACAGTCGATTATTATCAATAATTAAATGAAATATAATTAACTACTCAAAAAAAAATTATTTACTGTTTAATTTTTTAATATTGTTTAATAGATAGAAATGATAAAAGATTGTTTAATTGACAGTTTTTTTAAAAAATTAAAACCAAGTTACATATAATACCAAAAAATACGATTGAAAAAAGGATCAAAATGTAATTTTTAATTTATTTGAGATTAAAAATATTTTTTTTATGTAACATTCAAATAAATTTTTTTTTTATTAAAGAATGTTTAAAATTATTTAAACGTATTTTTTAAAGAAATAATCTTTGTATCAGCCCACTGTTGAGGAGCAGCCAGCACACACTCTATGTGTTATCATCTAAACCATTTACATAAATTCAAATCAACGGCTATAAAAAAAAACTGATGAAAAATATGTTAGTGTGCTATGCATCAACCGTGAACAGGGCTCTTTTTTAAAACTACTAACGCAACGACAAAAGGCTCCAAATTGTGTTGATACAGTTAATCGGGCGTTGAAAGTCACTCAACTCAAGGCTTTTTCTATTCTGATTATGGTGTGTTGCGACTGTGTGACAAAAGATTTGGAAATTGACAACAACCTAACACAATTATGGGTAGGTATCCTACTTTTTTTTGTAGAAACCATGAGGGAGGACTTAGCGGCTCACACTGACACCTCGAGGTCTGTGGACCACCTGACCTTAGAACATTTTGGGCTGTATCAGACATGCTTTCCTAACTCATGGACTTCCTTTAAATGGGCTCGCGACGCGTGCCTACCCAATCAACTTATTCCGTACTAAAAGATTTTTAAGATAATGACTGTTATAATATTATGTAAAAGTAAAATTATAAATTGATGTAATTTTATAAGATTCGTTAGATCTATTTTATAATAAAAATAATTTTACAATCTGACATACTATATCAAGTTATATCAATTTATATGTTTACTTTTGTATAATCTTTTTGTATCTAAAATATTTTCCTTTTAAGATTATTGAAAATGTTATGTTTTCTTTTATCATAATATAATAAATATAATTAAAATGACATATATAAATATTAATTTCAATTGACACGGTATCTTATAATAGAAGAAAATATCTAATAATTACTCTTTTTAAATCTATTTAAACTCATATTTTTCGCCTTAATAGATTCTCTAATCCAATAACTTTTAATAATTTTCATACATGTTCAATGAAGTGCACCAAGCAAATTCAAGCTAGATCATTGAGCCTCCCAATTTGGCTTATTTTTAATAGTTAACTTTATTATTTTTTAAAAT
>QEOT01123673.1:22611-79194 GCA_003123785.1 Pterocarya stenoptera
ATATATATATATATATATTGAGTTCTTCAATTCAGTTCTACATCAAAATATATCTGTTGAGAAAAAAATAAACATAAAAAATAAAAGCTGTGATGTAAGACTGTTGAGTAAAGTTTTTCTACACATATCTACATGGTTTGTACGAAAAAAAAAAATCACAAATCGGTATAATTTCTTTTATCTAAAAAATATATTTTTAATTTGTGAATTTCAATTTTACAAGATTGATCTTTTTTTAAACATACATGCATGCATACATGATAAACCATTATGATTATCTTCTGACGATAACAGTTGTACGTCCATCCCTAGCTGGTCCTGCGAATGGATTAATTAATCGATACAATGCATATATAGATGAGACATGATACCATATATGCATATACATACATATTGCTGAAATGTTAGTAGTAGAGCAGATCTGGTGTCAATCGATCGAGGTTGCTGGATAAGACAGCTATTTAGGTCAGAATAGCGATAATTAGTTTCATTACGAATTAGAGTTAAAATAATTAAGAAACTTTATAATTCTCCGATCCAATCACAAGACAGAATTATAAAAAGTGTTTAAAGAAATGATAATGGGATTATATGCATATAAAATAATGTTTCTTTTTTTATTATTATTAATAAAAGAAATGGAGAGCAAAGGAAAGAGTAGGACACAAGGAAAAGAAGGAATGGATTGTGAGAAGGGAATAACGAGGAAGATGTCCCCTTGAATTGCGGTGTGAAGTATGGGTTTAAAATTGTTTAAGATTGTCGTTTTGCCTTTTCGATATTGGTCCGAGTATACGTGTGTGGGCGTGTCTCGCTGTCTTTGGAATAGTGCCGGAGATTCTTACAAGTTATATGGAAAAGCTAGCTTGACCATCTGTCCCCCTCATTTTCGCAGCCAGCTACCACTTTGACTAACCTGAACCTCTGACACTGTAGCTTCCATTCTCACCCCTCTCAGCCTCTCTCCCTCTCTCTCTCTCTCTCTCAGTGGATGCCACACCCACAGTCGATTATTATCAATAATTAAATGAAATATAATTAACTACTCTAAACAAAATTATTTACTGTTTAATTTTTTAATATTGTTTAATAGATAGAAATGATAAAAGATTGTTTAATTGACAGTTTTTTTAAAAAATTAAAACCAAGTTACATATAATACCAAAAAATACGATTGAAAAAAGGATCAAAATGTAATTTTTAATTTATTTGAGATTAAAAATATTTTTTTTATGTAACATTCAAATAAATTTTTTTTTTATTAAAGAATGTTTAAAATTATTTAAACGTATTTTTTAAAACTACTAACGCAACGACAAAAGGCTCCAAATTGTGTTGATACAGTTAATCGGGCGTTGAAAGTCGCTCAACTCAAGGCTTTTTCTATTCTGATTATGGTGTGTTGCGACTGTGTGACAAAAGATATGGAAATTGACAAGAACCTAACACAATTATGGGTAGGTATCCTACTTTTATTGTAGAAACCATGAGGGAGGATTTAGCGGCTCACACTGACACCTCGAGGTCTATGGACCACCTGACCTTAGAACATTTTGGGCTGTATCAGTCATGCTTTCCTAACTCATGGACTTCCTTTAAATGGGCTCGCGACGCGTGCCTACCCAATCAACTTATTCCGTACTAAAAGATTTTTAAGATAATGACTGTTATAATATTATGTAAAAGTAAAATTATAAATTGGCGTAATTTTATAAGATTCGTTAGATTTATTTTATAATAAAAATAATTTTACAATCTGACATACTATATCAAGCTATATCAATTTATATGTTTACTTTTGTATAATCTTTTTGTATCTAAAATATTTTCCTTTTAAGATTATTGAAAATGTTATGTTTTCTTTTATCATAATATAATAAATATAATTAAAATGACATATATAAATATTAATTTCAATTGACACGGTATCTTATAATAGAAGAAAATATCTAATAATTACTCTTTTTAAATCTATTTAAACTCATATTTTTCGCCTTAATAGATTCTCTAATCCAATAACTTTTAATAATTTTCATACATGTTCAATGAAGTGCACCAAGCAAATTCAAGCTAGATCATTGAGCCTCCCAATTTGGCTTATTTTTAATAGTTAACTTTATTATTTTTTAAAATGATTATGAACGTTTGCGCACTTTATAATTATATATAACATTACTCATATAAATAAAATTAGTTATTAACTGATAAAAAAGTTTAAAAACAATGATGAAAAGTGAAGAAAAAAGAAATTCCGGTGTGAATTTGGTCAAAAGTAGCGGTACCCTAATCATGTAAATGAAATGGATGATTATGATGTTTTGACATTGTATTATATATTCCTCACAAATAAATTTTATAAAAATAAATTATAAATTGACGTGATTTGATGTAGTATATTATAATGTAAAATTATTTTTATTGTAAAATAAATTTAGTATATCATATGAAACAATGATAATTTATAAGTTTAATTTTATAAAATCTCTTTACGATAATAGTACTTCTCTTCCGAAAATCTAATTAGTTAGACCCATGATTATAGAGAATACTATATTTTTATGTTTTACTTAGTTCTAGGCATCTAATAGGATTTTTTTTTTTTTTTTTAAATCCTTATGTTTTTATTTCGAATGTATAAGATTGTTTAATACAAAAAAAATTAAAAAACAACATAAATTCAACATAAAAGGAGCAATTTTTCTTTTACATTGTTAACAAAAACCAAGAAACTAAAAAATACAAAATAATTACTAGCATAAATTGATATTTATTTGTAATATAATGTCATAGATAAAGAACGGCAACAAAAATATATGTAAAACAACCCTAAGCTTTAATATGAATGTGATTTATGTAATTAGAAAAATGGATATAATATATAAATCTCATTGTAATTTTTCTTTATACAGAAAGTAGTGGCTTCGAACGTGATTATCTCATTTAGTGAGGGACCTGGTGCCATTAGTCCAAAACACCTTGGCAGATATCATTCTAGTTAATGTTATGATTCACACTTCTTCCGAGTAAAACTATTTTCGAATTATAAAAAATGGTTGAGTAAAAAATTCATAAAGGATCTTAATGGAAAAATTAAAAATTTTCTTGACAATTTTAAAGCCTCATTTGGTTACACAGATGAAAAAATTATAAATAATAGTAAGATAATTTGTGAATAGGAATGAAATAGTTTGAGTTAAGACTCTTATGAGATTTTGGGAAATTAGAGATAAAAAGTTGAATAAAAAAATTATAAATTTAAAATAGGATTAGAATATAATTTTTGTTTTACAATTGAAAAAATTTGAATTATTTTTTATATTTTTGTTTATAAATTTAGAAAAGTTGAAATGATTATGTAATAATTAGATGAAAAAATTAAAAATTGAAAATTAAAAATTATTTATGTTTGAATGATGTTTGAATGTTAAGATGACATGAGATGAAATAGTTTGAAAAGTTTGTAAAACCAAACTAGGGCCTAATTCTTACCAATTTCTGACCTCTCCTTTCCCTTTCAAACTAGAGATGTAAGTCTATCGGTCTGGATTAAAAAAAAAAAAGACTAGACCGGACCGATAGTCTTATTGGTAGATCTCGGAGTGTATTTTTTTGGACCGAACTGGATCGAGACCGACCAAATGCATATATATATTTAAATATATTTTATATAGTAGTTATATAAGTTAATTATATGATTTTCATTCAAGGGATCATCACAATTGACCATATATAAAATGAAATTATTTAATATTTATTAAACATATATCAAATGTTAAAGAGATCACTTAATTTTAATTTTACTAATTTGATTAATTTTTTGTATTAATATTTTTATAGAAAAAAGAGGAAAAAAATATTTATGGATGGAATCGTACTGAATGGATCGAACCATTACCCGTATTTCAAACTGGGAGTTTGCTGGCAACTGAATTTCAAATTCCATATGCAATAAATTGCATGTGGGGCTAAAATGAAGGTATGGTCAACCAAGCGCTATTTTTTGAAGGATGAATGAATCACAAGTTACACCCCACTTGCTTTGAAGGCGTTTAATGCTAGACAACTCTAAGAGATTTCATATTTTTATAAGATTTTATAAGATATGTTAGATTATTTTATAATAAAATTAATTTTATAATATAATATATTACATCAATTTACGTTAATTCATAAATTTATTTTTATAAAATATCTATATAAAAATATGTATCTTATACATTTATTATTTTCCCTTTAATTTTATTGAAGGTTTTCGCTTATTTTATTTGTGAAATTTATGAGCTCTTGAGACTGAAATTGTTGAAAAGGAAATTATCATTAATATTGCCTATAAAAGAAGAGCAATGCTATGCATCATCTTACACACCACACACCAATGTGTTTTTTATTTTTATTTTTTATTTTTTTTTATTTTTTTATTTTACTCTTCTTGAAACATTTATATTTTTTTATTCATCATCCATATAATACACATTTAATAAGAGAAACAAATAAAAAAAATAAAAAAAATTATGGTGTGTGGTGTGTAGGATGATACAAAGATTAATTCATAAAAGAAAGTATCATAGATATGACAACTGACAACGACTCAGGAAGGTGTCGAGTGAATTGTTTTGAATTTGTGTTTATTTTCAAAACCGTCTAATTTTATTTTTATTTGGGGTGATTGAACTTTGAATTTTAAGATAAGATATATGGAAATGAGATGAGAGAGTTTTTCTATCCAAACTAGGCCTTAAAACTTTACGTGTACCGTTTATATAATGTAATTTAATTTAAAAGATTTATGAATATATTTACAGTAGAGTGAGTTGAGTTGAGTTCTTTATGAATAATAGTAGAGTAAGTTTTGTGGGGCTATTTAAGCTGAGTTTAAATATATTTATAGAAAGTTAAAAAAAGTTGTGGGTCCTGTGTGTAAAAAGATATTGAGTTAAAAAAAAGTTATGAATTTTACGTGTAAAGAGATTTTTAGTAGAGATGAATTTTCAAGCTTTGAGCTACAATACCTTTACTTCTATCTCTATATTTGAAGAGGCACTATTTATTCTCTATTCCTATTATTTTATTATAAAATGTATTTCTTACATTTCCTATAATTGTAATGAAATTCTTTTATCTTTTCTTTTGAGTGCCTATTTTACTAACACTACTGCACGGTGGGTGTTGATGCATTTTCTAAACTTAACAATATGAACTCTAGTTAGTATCAATAATTTAAGTATCAAATTAAATTATTAATGTTCATATGGTTAGTGTAATTGTAAAATATTAAGAAAAAAATTAAAAAAATTATTATTAAAAACAAAATATTATATTATTATTTTGATGAATCTAATGGCTAATCCAATGTAGGATTATGGATAAAGAGGTTTTGAATTTATGAAAAATATGTACTTTTCATTAAATTTTGAAAATAAATTTGATGAAACCAATACTAGTGCTCTTATATATTCAAGACGCATTTGGTTCGGGAAATCTAATATTCTATTCAGCATTTATATTTTCAAGAATGTGATGCCAGAGGATATAGATTCTTGGAAGAGGAATATTTTCATCACAAATAAATTTTATAAAAATAAATTATAAACTGACGTGATTTGATGTGGTATGTTATAATATAAAGTTATTTTTATTGTAAAATAGATTTAGCATATCATATGAAACAATGACAATTTATAAGTTTAGTTTTATAAAATCACTTTACGATAATAGTACTTCTCTTTCGAAAATCTAATTAGTTAAACCCATGATTCCAAAGAATACTATATTTTTATGTTTTACTTAGTTCTAGGCATCCTATAGGATTATTTAAAAAAAAAAAATCCTTATGTTTTTATTTCGAATGTATAAGATTGTTTAATACAAAAAAATAAAATAAAAATCAACATAAATTCAACATAGAAGGAGCAATTTTTCTTTTACATTGTTGACAACAACCAAGAAACTAAAAAATACAAAATAATTACTAGCATAAATTGATATTTATTTGTAATATATGGCATAGATAAAGAACGGCAACAAAAATATATGTAAAACAACCCTAAGCTTTAATATGAATGAGATTTATCACTATAAGAAAATTGTTTATTTGTAACTATTTAATTCTGGTAAAATGATTATTTACAGTTAAAATTAATCACAAATAACATTTTCATTGTAAACAAATAGTCACAAAAGTTCGTTTTTCTTATAGTGTATGTAATTAGAAAAATGGATATAATATATAAATCTCACTGTAATTTTTTTTTATACAGAAAGTAGAAGATTCGAATCTGATTATCTCATTTAATGAGGGACCTTGTGCCATTAGTCCAAAACACCTTGGCAGATATCATTCTAGTTAATGTTATGATTCACACTTCTTTCGAGTAAAACTATTTTCGAATTATAAAAAATGGTTGAGTAAAAAATTCATAAAGGATCTTAATGGAAAAATTAAAAATTTCCTTGACAATTCTTAAGCCTCATTTGGTTATACAGATTAGAAATTTGTGAATAATGGTAAGATAATTTATCAATAGGAATGAAATAGTTTGAGTTAAGACTCTTATGAGATTTTGGAAAATTAGAGAAAAAAAGTTGAATAAAAAAAATTATAAATTTAAAATAGGATTGAAATATAATTTTTGTTTTAGAATTGAAAAAAGTTGAATTGTTTTTTATATTTTGTTTGTAAATTTAGAAAAGTTGAAATGATTACGTAATAATTAGATAAAAAAATTAAAAAATAAAAATAAAAAAATGTTTGTGTTTAAATAATGTTTGAATATTAATATGAGATGGGATGGAATAGTTTGAAAGGTTTGTAAAACTACACCAGAGCCTAATTCTTATCAATTTCTGATCTCTCCTTTCCCTTTCAAACTAGAGATGTAAGTCTATCGGTCTGGATAAAAAAAACCGACTAGACCGAACCGATAGTCTTATTGGTTAGTCTCAGAGTGTGATTTTTTTAGACCGGACTGGATCGAGACCGACCAAATGCATATATATATATTTTTAAATATATTTTATATAGTAGTTATATAAGTTAATTATGTGATTTTTATTCAAGGGATCATCATAATTGACTATATATACAATGAAATTATTTAATGTTTATTAAACATATATCAAATGTTAAAGAGATCATTTAATTTTAATTTTACTAATTTGATTAATTTTTTGTATTAATATTTCTATAGAAAAAAGAGAAAAAAATATTTATGCATGGAATCGTACTGAATGGGTCGAACCATTACCCCGTATTTCAAACTGAGAGTTTGCTGGCAACTGAATTTCAAATTCCATATGCAATAAATTGCATGTGGGGCTAAAATGAAGGTATACTCAACCAACCGCTATTATTTGAAGGATGAATGAATCACAAGCTACACCCCACTTGGTTTGAAGGCGTTTAATGCTAGACAACTCTAAGAGATTTCATATTTTTATAGGATTTTATAAGATATGTTAGATTATTTTATAATAAAATTAATTTTATAATATAATATAATTTACGTTAATTCATAAATTTATTTTTATAAAATATTTATATAAAAATATGTATCTTATACATTTATTATTTTCCCTTTAGTTTTATTGAAGGTTTTCGCTTCTTTTATTTGTGAAATTTATGACCTCTTGAGACAGAAATTTTTGCAAAGGAAATTATCATTAATATTGCCTATAAAAGAAAGTATCATGGATATGACAACTGACAACGACTAAGGAAGGTGTCGAGTGCATTGTTTTGAATTTGTATTTATTTTCAAAAGCGTCTAATTTTATTTTTATTTCTGGTGATTGAACTTTTGAATGTTAAGATAAGATATAACGAAATGAGTCGAGATTTTTGCTATCCAAACTAGCTAGACTTAAAAATTTTATGTGTACTGTTTATATGATTTAATTTAATTTAAAAGATTTAAATTTTTATTATAAAGTCTTGTTTGGATGTTGAATTGAGTTAAATTTTTTATAAATAATAATAGAATGAGTTTTATCAAACTATTTAAGATAAATTTAGATGTATTTAAATATTAAGTTGAATTTAAATATATTTATAAAAAATTAAAAAAATTTATAGATTCGTCTAAAGAGATTTTGGGGAGTGGGAAGCAGATAGCAATAAAAACACACTCTGGCGAGGGTTATGAATGATCCCATCAGGGTTATGGTCCCATCGCATGAAACTGCTGGGCATGCGCACTTGAGTCCAAAACACATCAAAGCTTGCTACGCAAAGCAATAATGTTTGTTAATGTCACTCATTCTACTTTTCCACGCATCAATCAACGGTCTGTAACTGCGGACCCACCATAAAGTTGACCCATGCACAGAGAATGCATGGATGGCTCTGATTCGAAGTAAACCAAGCAACAGTGCAGTGTGCACGCATTCATTCAAGCACCCATCTTTTTTTTTTTTTTACTTTTTCTTTTACATTTTTTAAAGTATTTCGATATATTTTAAATAAAAAAAAATCACATATTCTTTTAAAAATACTTACTTAATTATTAAATAAAAATAAAAAATAAAAAAAATTTCGGTAGAATCTTCTACGGGCATAGCGTTTTCCTAGAAAAGCAAAGAGTTCTCTGCATCAGCAACAGCAGCAGAAGAAGAAACTAGAGACTGAAAAATGGCGAAGGATAGGAAAATAGGTGTGGCCATGGACTTCTCAAAGAGCAGCAAGAACGCTCTGAAATGGGCCATAGATAATTTGGCTGACAAAGGTGACACCCTTGTCATCATCCACATCAACCCCAACTCCCTTGATGAGTCTCGTAACCAGCTTTGGGCCAAATCTGGCTCTCGTAAGTATTTTGTTCAAACTTTGATCGTTTTCTTTTTCCTGAAAAACACTAATGATCACGAACACGATCTGAACTGGGTTTGATCTGATCTGATTTGATATGGTTTGTGAAGCTCTTATTCCTTTGACGGAGTTCAGAGAGCCTGAGGTTATGAAGAAGTATGGCGTTCAGACAGATATCGAAGTCCTTGATACACTTGACACTGCTGCGAGACAGAAAGAGGTTATTTTGTTTTCTGTTTTTATCCTCTTTTCAGGTCCATCAAATTTCTCTTTCTTAAATAGTCTCTAATATTGAATTTTTGTGCCTTTCCTTTAGGTGAGCATTATCACAAAACTGTACTGGGGAGATGCTAGGGAGAAGCTTGTAGAAGCTGTTGAAGATCTGAAGCTGGACTCTCTGGTTATGGGAAGCAGAGGACTTGGCACCATCCAAAGGTTTTTTATTTTATTTTTGCTGGTTGTCTTGAATTCTTAATCATATGTTCATATTGTGAGATCTATCTTGCATCCTCTTTTACTTACATGTGTGTTTTTTGGGTGCTTGTAAATTGTGCTATATCATATGGAAAACAGGATCCTGCTGGGGAGTGTGAGCAACTATGTGATAACCCATGCTCCTTGCCCTGTGACTATCGTCAAGGATTCAAGCTCTGGCCAGCCCTGATTTTGTCATTGGCTTTTTGGTTTTGAGTGCTCATTAATTACCATTACCATCAGCAGTGCTCCTGAGTTTGAGATACATTTATATGTACTCCTCTGATCTCAGTCATAAAGAATATTGTAGTTTGATAAAACAAAATCCTAATATTTTGCCATTTTGTTTTCCTGTAAGTTGTTGTTTTCCAATTGGTGTCGTTTGATAGTGAGTTGAATTCAGATGAAATATTGAAAAATGTTATTTTATCTATTCAATTTGTCTCTTTATTTTGATATTTTATATATTTTATTTTTCTTCTTTACTTAATGGTTAAGAAAATAATTATTAGTGTATTGATTTTTTTATACTTTTAAAAAATATTTTAAAATGATTAAAAAATATAAATAAAAAATTGAAAAAAATGAAAAGGCCAATTGGTTTATTATATTTTGTATAGAAATTTGAGATAATTTGTAATGATAGTTTAGTTTGTGGTCAGGATTCAAGCAAAATTTTATTGTGACAAGAAGGCAACCGTTACTCCATGAAACTGACAAGGCATGAAAAGATTAATTAATTGACCCCTTGTTTAAGAAGGCACAACCAAGCTTTCTCTATACTGGGTAGGCGGAGGAGTACTGCATGCTAGCTTATCTAACACTTGTTAATTGACGGATCATTGATGTATATTAAAAACTATAAATAATATTAAAAACTTCTCAGTTACGACGGAAGAATACCGTCTTCACAAGTTGTAGCACCAAGAATGGCATAGGAGTCGAAAACCATCTATATGACTTGCATGCAATAAAAAAACCATTGACAATAAGTATCATTTACAAAGAATGAAAGGAAGCCCAACTTTCTCTGATCTAATGATCCCCTAATGTCTCTTGGAATACTAGAAAACTCGCGAAATTCGAGTACTTTAGCCCTTGAATCCCCTGTTTGGCTAACCAATCTGCCACGGCTTGTCACCAACTGTGAGTCCATGTTCTGTGTAAAGTGTTCTATTTGGAGGCATCTCCTCCCCAAAATCGATTTCGGAAATAGGGGATTAGTTTGTCTCTGGGAGCTGGGATACTTTCTTTGATGGCACTGCTGCTCATGAACTCATCAGCCCAATTTCTAAGTCTGGGAAATTTCTCTCTAACTCTGCGGTACCTGAAGCCTCTTCAGAGATTCCCACCCAAAACCCAACCCAATTTGCAAAAATGTATATCCAATCGCCTCTCCTCCAAAATACTTCTTTTCTCCAAGCTCATTTTCTAGATACTTTAGAAGTTTCGTTGCTTCTTTCACAGCCTTCTCACGCTCTTTCTTTTCACCCCAGCAAGCATTAAATACCCCAGCAAAACACTGCAAAAGAACAAAAACAGAAAACGTATTCCTCTTCATCTGTTACAAAGTTTTTTCTTTTATACGAGTACTTGTGTTTGACTACAACGCAGAACGAAATTATTGATTTATCTTTAACATATACTGGAATGAAATGTCATGTCATCTAGAACAATCAAGAGAATTTTGCAAACATAAAAGTTGGAAAAAAAGTTAAGCAAGCTAAGAACAAGGATACGATCTACCTTTTCGTCAATGAATTTGGCCCAGAAACGTGCGATGGCTCTCTCGTAGGGATCTTTGGAAAATATGGGATAGCCTTTCCAGGTCTCATCAATGTATTCCATAATATCCTGGGACTCCAGGATACACTTTCCATTGTGTACAAAAACGGGAACCTTCTTGTGAATAGGGTTGTATTTTAGAAGCGAAGGACTCTTGTTTAAATCTTCTTGGAAATATTTGTACTGGACCCCTTTCAGTTTTAGAGCAATGTCTATTCTCCGACTAAAAGGGCTTGCCCACGCACCAAACAACAAGACTTCATCGGCCATTATTAATTTCTGTTCTTTTCGGAATACAAGTTAAAGCTGATTTTTCAGATGCTTGGCTCTTCTGGGTTTGATCCCATTTTATAGATAGAGCCAGACTTTCTCATGTTCCCAATCTTTACTTGGCCAATAAACGTTGTATGGTTCGTGTTGATGTCGTGTTTCACATTTCGAGCAATTCTGGAAACTGGGTTGATCCGTTCCTACACAAAGAGGAAATGAAGGCTTGAGGTGGTGGGAGATACCTTTGATGTATGTGTGTGTAGAGCTTTTTGCTCCCGAGGGGTAGATATTTATACCTAGTAGGGACGATCCCTTGTTAGGCTCATCGTGGTGGTATCGCTCCGTACCCTGGTCATGTCCTTTGCCAACTCTTTGTCATGCGACAGGCCATCCATGCCTGATCGTGGCAACTGCTGACAACTCTAGGTCCCTGTCGTGGTGTGCTCACCTTTGTCCTTCATTAAATGCAGCATGGCTCGATCAAGCATCCTGCCGGTGCTCAAGGACCTGGGTTGTCCCTGACCCTGTGTGTGCGAATTATCGGCCAATAGACGTGTCAGGCCTCCTAGCTTAGTCCCATGCCCCACAAGTGCTACCTTGCTGCTTCCTAGTAGGCTTCTTGGGCCGACCTCGCCCTTCATGGCCCGACCCTATAATGTCCCAGTCTTGGATGGGTCAGAGCGTTAACTCCTGTCACTTGACAATCAACTTCAACAATGCTAATACATCTTTCAAATCCAATATATATACTTCCAAAAGCTCAAAATCAAACATAAATACCTCAAATTCATTTATTCACACATATCCATAAATAAGATCCTCAATACCATAAATCAGATAAAATAGATCAACATCTCCACAGGTCTCAATTAAAGTAATAAAATGAAATAGGGTTTACATAAGTCTCCATGATCATCTAAACATATTGAAATGCGTTTACTGAATAAATAAATCCACCAATAGCACTAGTATCCTGAGGTACTCCATTACTATTCTCAGCTAGTCTTGTCCACGTACTCTATTACTGATCCTCAGCTAAACCATCACAATCATCTGAAATATTGTGAAGATAAATGGGTGATTTATCAATAACTTAGTAAGAACATATACTAGTATGTAAATATGAGCATATACCAAATTCATAATGTGGAACAAAACATTTCATTTTGCAGAATCATAACATGTAACAAAAAAATAAGAGCAAATCTTTCAGAAAAATTTCTTATTCAAAAATCTATTGGCATACCGAAATATGAAACATCATTTTCATATCATATCAGAGCATCACATTTAGATAGATACCATGTTTAACCCCGTGGTAGGGTTATAAACCATCATTACACATGTGGCGGGGCTATATGCCATTATTATACCTACGTATGCCACTATTATACCCATGATGGGACTGTATACCACTATTATACCCGTAGCAGGGTCGTATATCATGTATAATCCCTGTGGTAGGGTTATAAACTACCATTATACCCGTGGTGGGGCCGTATGCCACTATTATACCCATGGCAGGGCCTTAACTGGAATAGAACAGAAACAACATTGGAACCAGATTATAATCAGGTATAGAATCAAAACATTTCTGCTAAGGTTTTCAGATGACACATTGTATCAGAATAGAGTATTGAGTAAGCTTTAGATAATTTCACATATTCAAAATAACATAATCAAAACTTTTTCATTTAATCAAAGCAATTTTTTTTGATCTCATATTCGCTCTTTTTACACAATTCAGAAATAGAATGCAATAAAATAAGCTCATGTCCACCTTGATCATGATAGAAAATACTTCATTCTTATACAAATTTCATGAATATGCAGAATATATATTCGAAATCATTTTCAGGTTTCTATTCAAAGCAAGCATGCATATTTTCAAAATCAATCTTATTTCATTTCTTTTATGTAAAGTCTAATATAAGAACCCCGCTTACCTGACTCTCGTAGTGTATTGTCTAAATCTTGAGTCGAAACTCTAGCAATCTCAACACCTATACTAAAGAATAATCACTGACATATTAATAACTTACACAAACATAAAAACTACTCAATATAGCAACTACCGGATTCTAACGGTGAATTAATAAGAGCCCATAGTTAGTAGTTTATTCATTATCCCTGTGGCAAGCAACACAACTTGTTTTCTAGCAACTAACACAGTCCAATCAGCCACTTATACCAGCTTATACAGCACACATAACCGCTCCTCCAGTCAAGCACACAATCCAGATAGCCACATGCCCCACTTAGCATCACAACATCAACCTAAACAACCATATATCAACTCAACCAGTCATCATCATACTCTCCTCCATCCACTTAACCCAACCAAAGGAACTCTCAAAGCAACAATTCAAAAAGAACCCACACAAATTATATGCTTCACCATTTAATATATTTTTATCAAAATTTTCAACAACTACCAAACATACCCATCATACACATTATCGTGCAAACAATGAGTCTAATATTCTAGTTATCATACTTACTTTCATTGGTGGTCGTTGAAATTAGTGAATGGAGTGATGCTACCTAGATATGTGAATACTGCCCTATGCGCCAACAACCCACTAACATTTAGATTTTGTATTTGAAAAGAATACGCGATGGTTAATTCAAACTAAGCAAGCAGAAAAGGAATTTACTAACTAATTAGAACGTGTAAAACCCTGTAATTTAGTGTATTTTTATTGAATGATTCTTTTAATTAATTTGAAAATTGGTTCTATTGTTTTAATATTATGAGAGTTTTATTTTATTATTTTATAATATTTTAAGTTGTGAAAATTATTTTTAATGTGCTCTCTTATTATTATTTACTATTTTGACATTTAAATTAATCTTTAATTTAAATTATTTTGTTTTTGAGTTTTAAAATTATTATTATTTTATTAAGCCTTTCATTGCGTTTAAGTTATTTTAATTAAATTTATTGTTTTGAAATAACTTTCGTTGGATCATTTTGTGACCCAAAATATGAGGATTGGACCTCATTTCTTTCCCTTTATTTTTCTTTTTCTCTCTTTTTCTTTTCTTTCTTTTTCTTTTTCCCCATTTTCCCCTTCCTTCTTGCGCGGCCTACCCTCTCTCTCTCTTTCCTTTTTCTCCTTCGGCCGAACACCTCTCCCCATCTAGGCCTGCCATGTGCCGCTCGTGGCCAGCACCGCCCCTCTCCCTCTCTTCCCTAGTCGCCAGCGACCCCACCATCGTGATTTTAGCCCCTCCCTTGCCGGCAATAGCCCAATCCCGGCTTCGATCTGTCACCGGAGAAGCCCAACCAAACTCATTTCCGATTTGCCCCTTTTTGACCTTCCACCGCCGTTTCGGCCGCCACCCACGGCCAACCGTCGATTCCATTAGTTTCACCACCTCCCCATAGGCTCTACCCTAACAATATCAAGTCTTCGTTTGACCTCGTTTGGATTTGGGTATACTGTGTATTTAGGCCACAATGTTTTTACACTATGGAGTTGCTGTTTTGACGCTTCCAGCTCTCCCGTGATCCTTAAAAAATTATTATATAACGCTGTAAGTATTTTTCCAAACATCTTTTGAGATTTTAATATATTTTTACACTGACTCCTTTAATATTACTGTGATTGGTTGGTTATGCTGGACTGAGTCCGAGGAGTTATGGGGGTTGGATGGATTGAGGACGGAGTATTTGTGAGTTTGGTTTTATTGTGATTGAATTGGTCATTGGATATTGTTGTTAGTCTGGTACATTGCATGTGTACGCATGTTTATGTTTGTAAATTGAAAACTGAGTTTTCGTATAATTGCATTCATGTTCATGTGTTCATTGGAAAACTGGATGTCTGTGGAAAAAAGGAAAAGAGACTGTAGGGATGGTGGTAAGCAGGGATGGTGGTATAGTCCCGCCTACGATTCCCCCCTATGGTGTACGCGTAGGGATGGTGGTGTAATCCCGCTTGTGATTCTTGCCAAAGGTGCATGCGGTAGGGATGGTGGTAAGCAAGGATGGTAATATAGTCCCGCCTGCGATTTCGGCCTATGGTGTACGCGTAGGAATGGTGGTAAGCAAGGATGGTGGTATAATCCCGCCTGTGATTCCTGCCTATGGTGCACGCGGTAGGGAGGGTAGTAAGTAGGGATGGTGGTAGAGTCCTGCCTGTGATTCCCGTCTACAGTATCCGACAAATATTTCTATGTAAATCATTTTCTGGGAAACGACGGATTATGTTTTTGGACTAAAAATAGGATTTTAGCGTATGTTGGAAAATATTCATTTTTTGGAGAAAAATGATATTTTGGATGTGGTACATAGTACATCATATGCATGCATGGTTGGTAGCATTAATGTATTTTGATCTTGGAGATTGTTTGGATTATTACTTACTTGTGGTACCACTTTATAGTACCGTAGATTTTGGTGCAGGTGAGGTTGTAGAGCTTGTGGGATCGGCTCCCTGGAGGAGGTGACATGTGGTTATTGTCAATTTAAATTATGGAAATTATTTCTTTCTCGTGTATGTATTTGGCTTTTTATTGTATTTTTGGATAACTGTATAACTTTTCAACGAATATTTATTTTGGTTATTTTTGTATTTAAAATTCTGGTACTTAGTAGACTGATTTATTTTAACCGCTACGACTCTTTGGTGCTCTGGTTGCACGTTGCACACACTTGAACACTTATCGTTGGGATGCGTGACCCGTATTGTCATCATCCTGACGTCACGATTTCAGAAATTTTTGTACGTGGGAGTTGGGACGTCACAGAACGTATGTTAACTTGGGTAACCTAAGTTAACCGTAGGTTATCCTTAGGGAAAAAGTGATATTGTAAGAGAAATCCGAGGGTTTGAAGGGAAAATACGCTAAATTAATATACATTTAGAAATGAAGAAATACATTGGAAAACACGAACAAAAAATTCGATAGGGGCTTACCAACAGTGGTGGAGAAATTCCAGCAATCCCTAAATAGGAGTGATACATGATGGGGGGAGTGGAAATGATCTGTGGAAAAAATTATGTGAACTGTAATTTAGTGAAAGTGCATGGTGAAACAGCAAAAAGACCCACTGATACTGAAGAGGCTCACCAGTGTTGGTCAAGGATGTCGGCGTTAGTAACGGCAACCCACTAGTGCGACGTTGATACTCTGTGTCCAGCAACAGAGGATGTTCACATATAAGGCAAGCAGTGAAAGAGAGAGGGAAAGAGAGTGAGAGATACTTACTAATGAGAGAAGGGTCAACCTGCAATGACCCTTGATGTTGGAGGTGCAAGGCATGGTGGTGGAGGGGTGTCCTGTGAGAGGAAGAGAAAATTATGAGGGCGAGAGTCTGAGTATGTGCATGGGTGAGAGTGAAATTGGAGAGTGAGAGGAGAGAATTATCGTCGTTTAGCCCTGTTCCGGGGAAGAGATCCAAGGGTGACATCGATCCAAGAAGACCCATGAACTACAATACTGAAAACTCAAAGAAATTTCGGGGAAGAGAGAATTACAAGTATATTTTCTCCATTTCTTCAATTGAGTACTATGTTGTTAACATTTAGGACTACTCATTTATTTGTCTCTATGGATTATATTGACATAATCACTGGAATTCTTTCTCTTTTCCTTAATAAAGCTACTATTTTGTTTGGCTATGGGGCTATCCACTCATTTATTTCAATGGATTATGCCAAGGTTTGTTTTGTTGAAGCTGAAAGGATGGATTACAACTTACTAGTCTCAACCCCAGTGGGAGATTCAGTGACCTGCAACAAGATTTTGCCTAGATGTCCAATAACAATTAGTGGGAGAGAAATGTCAGCTAACCTGATAGTTTTTCCTATGATTGGGTTTGATGTGATATTGGGAATAGATTGGTTAGCTTCTAGCTATGCCAGTATTGATTGTTTTAAGAAGGAGGTGGTGTTCAAACCTCCAAAGGTAGAGGAGTTTCGGTTTATGGGATCCAGAGTGCGTGCCCTTGCACCAATTATATCTGCTGTCTAGGTTGGCAATTTAATACGTGATAGGTGTCAGGGACACTTGGCCTACGTAGTGGATGAAGCAAGAATTGGAGTTAAATGATATTCATATAGTGAATAAATATCCATAGTTGTAAGGTGCTCAGGTTTTTTCTAAGATTGATCTCAGATCGGGCTATCATCAATTGAAGATCAAGGTAGAGGATGTGTCTAAGACAATAATCAGAATCAGGTATGATCATTATGAATTCTTGGTTAAGCCTTTTGGCCTAACTAACGCCCCAACTATATTTATGGATTTGATGAATCGGGTATTTCATGAATTCTTGGATAAATTTGTAGTGGTATTCATTGATGACATATTGATATACTCCAAGAACAAAAACTGAACATGAAGAGCATCTAAGATAGGTACTTGGTACACTTAGGACTAAGAAGTTATTTGCCAAGCCGAAGAAGTATGAATTTTGGCTTGAACTCATTTCATTTTTGGGACATATAGTCTTAAAGGATGGTATCTCAGTAGATCCTGGAAAAATTGAAGGAGTGGTTAATTGGCCACGACCAACCAATGTGCATGAAGTTAGGAGTTTCTTGGGAATGACTAGATATTACCATTGGCTTATTGATAGTTTCTAAAAAATAGTGGTTCCTCTTACCACACTTACCAGGAAGAATAATAAATTTGAGTGGACTACAAAGTGTCAGTAAAGCTTCCAGGAACTGAAGAAGAGATTGGTGATAGCTCCATTTCTGATAGTTCCCAATGAGAGAGGAGGATTCGTAGTTTACAGTGACGCTTCAAGGTTGGGTTTGGAGTGTGTATTGATGCAACACGAGAATGTTATAGCATACGCTTCACGACAATTGAAGGCATATGAGCAAAATTACTCCATACATGATCTGGAATTAGCCGCTATGATCTTTGCACTTAAGATTTTGAGGCATTATTTGTATGGGAAAAAGTGCGAAATCTATAAGGATCACAAGAGTTTGAAGTATTTCTTCACTAAAAAAGAATTAAATATGAGGAAGAGGAGATGGCTTGAGCTGATAAGGGATTATGATTGCACCATTAACTACCATTCAGGCAAAGCTAATGTTGTAGCTGATGCACTAAGCATGAAGTAAATGGGACCAACATTTGTAACTCTTACCACACAACACCAGTTATTAATGGACTTAGGAAAAGTAGGTAATGAGATTGGTGACCAGCAGGCTTTGGTGGCTAGCTTGGTGGTTCAACCAGCGTTGATAGACAAAATTAAGGCTGCCTAGAAAAAAGATGCGAAGTTAGTGAGATTGGTGGAAGACATAGAAAAAGGGAATAAATCCGAGTTCAACGTTTTTGAAGATGGAATATTAAGGTTTGGAAATAGATTGTGTGTGTTAGTTAATGATGAAATAAAAAGGATAATCCTTGAGGAAGCACACTGCTCTCTTTACATAGTTCACCCAGGGAGTACGAAAATGTATCGCTACTTGAGGGAGTCTTTTTTTTGGTGGAATGGTATGGAAAGGAAAATTATGCAATTTGTAGAACAATGCCTAACTTGCCAATAGGTGAAGGTGGAATATCAGAGGCCAGTAAGGTTATTACAACCACTTCAGATTCCAAAATGGAAGTGAGAGCATATCTCTATGGATTTCGGGACAGGCCTACCACAAACACTTACTAGGCAGGATGTAATATGGGTGATAGTGGACCTCTTGGCGAAGATTGCTCACTTTGTGCATATTAAAATTTCTTATAAGTTGGAGAAACTAGCTGAACTATATGTGTCGGAGATAGTGAGATTGCATGGGATACCGGTATCTATCGTGTCGAATAGGGATCCTTCTTTCACTTCAAAGTTTTGGCGAAGCCTATAGGAGGCCATAGGCACTAGGTCAAATTTCAGCACTGCTTTTCACCCTCAGATGGATAGACAGTCGGAAAGGACCATTTAAATTTGGAAGACATGTTGAGTGTGTGTGTATTGGACTTCAAAGGGACTTGGATCTGACACCTACCGTTGGTTGAGTTTACTTATAACAATAGTTATCAAGCTAGTATTGGAATGGTACCTTACGAGGCATTATATGGTAGAAGGTGTAGATCTCCTTTGTATTGGGATAAGGTGGATGAAAGAAGAATTTTGGGGCTAGAAATCATCCAGAAGACCACAGAGAAGATATATATCATTCGGGGTTAGAATGAAAGCAGCTCAGAGCTGACAAAAAAGTTATGCAGATAATCATCATCACCGACTAGAGTTTGAAGTTGGAAACAAAGTTTTCTTGAGGATTGCACCAATGAAATGAGTTATGAGATTTGGAAAGAAATGCAAGCTAAGTCTTAGATATGTCGGACCCTTTGAAATTCTTGATCGGATTGGCCCAGTGACTTACAGGGTAGCCCTACCACTAGTACTCTCAGGGGTAAACTACGTATTTCATGTATCTATGTTGAGGAAGTATATATCCGACCCCACCCATGTTATTGACTACGAGCCACTTCAACTTTTGGAAAATCTAACTTATACAGAAGAGTTGGTGTAGACTTTAGAGAGGAAAGGACAAGTACTATGGACTCGGACTATTCCATTGGTTAAAGTGGTATGGAATAATTATGTTATCAATGAAGCCTCTTGGAAATTAGAAGATGAGATGTGATTCAAAGTATCCATAGTTGTTTGACAGAGATCTTGATAGCTTGTTCCCACTCCTTCCCCACGCCTCTTCATTTTAATTTAATTTTCTCTTGACTTTCAAAGCCTTCCACAACAGACTCTCTCTTCCTCACCTCTTGCAGAATCCTGTGAGCTTGGTGCTATGCGTGTGGGTGTTCTTGGGTTTTGGGTTGCCGAACTGAACCAAGGTAAGCATCATCTCTCTCTCTCTCTCTCTCACACATACGCACACACTCACTCTGAGTTCTCTCCCTCTTCCACAAAATTTCTATGATTTTGTGTGTTGTAGTTTGTGGGTTTTCTTGGATCGGTGTTGCCGTCGAGCATCATCATCGGAAATGCTGGTTGAATGTAGATAAGCCCCCCTTTCACCCTTAAACATCCTCTATCCCCTATCAGTTTCTTTGTGGCCCACAAATTCCCACTCACAAATTCTTCATTGCGGAGCATATTTCTCCCTGTGGTGCATCGCCGCTGCCAAACATCAATTTTGGTTGTTTGGTCGCATTGGTAACCGCCGCTATCTCTGCCTATCTGTTTCTCTCTCACTGTGTGTGTATTTTGCTGGCTAGTGACCATTTTCGTAGTATAATTGGTACGCCACCACCTTTGTTTGTAGATTTCGTTGCTGACACTATTCCACAGCGCCAACATTGGTGAGTCTTTACTAGTGGTATCAATTTTTACCACCTAGATTTACTTTCTTGGTTAATTGCCTTTGTCACTTGTTCCTTTCTCTCTAACTCCTCATGTCTTGCTTTTCATAGTCACATCCCTTTTCTCTAGGATTTAGGCTGAGATCAATTGAAGCCATAAAAAACAACCTCTCCAAGGTAATTTATTTCCCCGCATGGTTTGTTTAAGAAAGGGGCACCCATAGTGGGCACCCCTTCACCTTCTCTTGTAGGTTATGAAGTGGTTCTTAAACCACTTCATGACGCTTGATGGCTGGCCATTAAGGGCCAGCTAGGGGTTACGTATAGAATGGCTATTTACATAGTCCCTCCCCTTTTTGGATAATACACTTGGATAAACAAGCTCTCTCTCTCTCTCTCTCTCAAATGGTTTTCTCTAGTCACGGCATCTAGGATGTAGAACGTGTGAGTGTTGCTCTGGTATTACCACGTAGCACTTTCTACCATCGATGTGAATATTGTGGACGAACAACGACGCTAGAGAATCCGTGGAACAACTGCACTAGATCCGAGATATTTCCTATGAGGTAATATCGCTTCCGCTGTGTATTCTGATCCAGTTTTTCTAACAGTTTGATTTCTAGTGTGCCTCTGACATGTATATTAATCCACTATACGAGCTCAGTTTAATGTGTTCCTTGTCACAAGACACTAATTAGATCCTGGGCTGCGTTGGTACACTCTCGAAACTCAACAAATCTCCATTCCGGGACTAAGGTATTCATGAGTGATAGCTTCGTAACCTTTGAGTTTGACGTGACTTGTGTAATAGTGTTTGTTAGAAATATACACTAGTGCCGTATGTATGTTAGAACTGATTAATTATGTAAGCGTATGGTGAATCTGGTTATTTCTTGTGGAGTCGCTGTTGTGAAGGGTCTCTTGGTTTGTGGAAATTCTTTTGGCATAAGATTGGATGAGTTGAAAGTTATAGTAGGTTATGCGGGACATGGAGTTGGAGATGATGTTTATTTGGGTTAAGTTATGTGGCTATACGTGTATACATGTTTGCTTTATGACTGTTATTGGGTTGGTATATGTTTGGGTGGGTTTTGTTTAACATATTGTGAGTCGTGTGGATACTCGAGATTGAAGTGTTGGGTGGTTTATAAATCTAACTGCTTGTAGGCTTGTTCTACTCTAGAGTATGAATATGAAAATTCCATTAGTTAGGTTTTTGAGCTCGTATTGATTTTAACGAGTGAGTAAATAAATTCTGATTTAGGTTATTTGGATTCAACTGGAGTGCAGACTCAAAACGTAGAGAATACACAAAAGTCAGGTAACCAGGGTTTCTATACTAGACTTTGTATAAAAGAAATGAACTGAGATTGATCTTGAAAAATATGCATGTTTTGTTATGAAAAGAAATTTGAAACAACCTCAGTTATTTGTTCAGCATTACTCATGAAATTTGTATGAAAGAAAAGAGTATTTTTTTGTCATGACTGGTGTAGACATGAGCAAATTTTTGGCATTCTATTTTTGAATATGCAAAAAGAGTGAATATAAAATTTATGAGAATTTGTGCATGTGATGCAAAATTGTTCTGAATATGTTTTGAATATGTGAAATGATCTGAATCTGTTCTGTACTCTATTTTGATATGATGTCATCTGAAAACTTTTGGCATGACTTTTTGATTCTGTATCTGTATCTGATTCTGTTCTATTTCTGATTGTTTCGTTTAAGACCAAACCACAGGTATGATGGTGGTATATAGCCCTGCCATAAGTATAATGGTGGTTTATAACCCTACCATGAGAGTTAAACATGATCTCTGTCCTGATGTGATGCTCTGATATGATATGAATGTAATATCTCATATTATGATATGCTAAAAGATTTTTGAATAAGAATGTTTTTGAAAGTTTCGTTTTGATATTTTGATAACGTGTTCTGATTCTGCATTTTGAAAGTAAATATTTTGTTTTGCATTCTGAATTTTATAAATGCTTATATTTATATATTAGTATATGTTTTTTGTTTACTGAGTTGTTGATAACTCACCCATTTTCACAATATTTAAGATGACTTTGATGGTTTAACTGAGGATCAGTAATAGAGTGTGTGTGTAAGATTAGCTGAGGATAGTAGTTGAGTACCTCAGAATAATATTGCTGTTGGTGGATTTATTTTATTTAGTAGATAGGTTTAAGTATGTTAGGTGGTTATGGAGACTGATGTAAACTCTAGTTTATTTTACTATGTTATTTGAGATATGTGGAGCAGTAAATCTATATTATTTGGTTTATTGTATTGAGTATATGATAGATGAGTATGTGTAGTTAATTAGATTAGAGGAATTTATGTTTGATTTAGAGTCTTTGGAAATATATATTTGGATTTGTAGAATATATTAGCATTATTGAAGTTGATTTTTAAGTAATAGGAGTTAACCCCCTAGATCTTAGGGATCGGAGCCTTACAAAGAACAAGGATACAACCTACCTTTTCGTCAATGAATTTGGCCGAGAAACGTGTGAGGGCTTTCTCATAGGGATCTTGGGAAATATGGGATAGACTTTGAAGGTCTCATCAATGTATTCCAGAATAACCTGGGACTCAACTACAGGCTTTCCATTGTGTACAAAAAGGGAAGCTACTACAAGAAAAACGACCTTTTGTGATCAATTTAGTCGAAAATAATTATTTTTGTTGTAGTAAATCTTGTTGTGAATAGGGTTGTATTTTAGAAGCGAAGAACTCTTGTTGTATAGATCTTCTTGGAAATATTTGAACTGGCCCCTTTTAGTTTTAGAGCAATCATTATTCTTCGACTAAAAGGGCTTGATCCCATTTTTAAAGCTGATTGTTTAGGTGCTTCGCTCTTCTGGGTTTGATCCCATTTTATAGATAATGAACCGTGCCACAGCCACCGAGAAAGTTTACAGATACTTCGTACATACTACATATACTATTAAATCTTTTTATTTTTATTTTTTAGAAGTATTTTTTTGTGTATTCGTTTTGTAAAAAATATAAAATAAAATACTAAAAAATAAACAAACATAAATGTTAAAAATAAATTGTTAAGTATAAATACTAGGTACACTTTCTCGGTATATCTATAATTTTTTCCTTTTTAGAACTCAACAACACATTAAAAACAGATAAAAAAATATAATAGAATTTTAAAAATAAAATTTCTTTAATAATTATACAAAAATAGTGTAATAGTCGTCTCTTTACCATTTTCAAAAATCTTAAATGGGGATTGTTACTACCTGCAGTGAAATTTTCTGCAATAAAAGAGGTTACAGTCTCATGAATAGTAGATTTTGTTTGAGTTCACATTACACCATTTGTATAATTACGTTTTTGCCCTCGTTTGCATAATTATATTTTCGTCCTCTAATTTATCATTAAAAATTTTAAAATATAATTAAAATTTCTATTATTCTCATATTAATTAGATAATAATAATAATAATAATAATAACTTAGGATTTTTATATTGCTTCTTAGATTTAAAATAATAGTATTTTTCGTATATAATGTTATTTAAAAAATCTAAATTCATGTTACTTCTCATAGTAATTCATAAAAATAAATCATAGTCATTGGACTAATAATATTTTTATTTTGCAAAAATATAAATAGATAGCAACTCGCTATTTAAAAAGAAACTCGTTATTTAAAAAGAAACACACAAAAGATATATAGATAGAGATCACATGGTAACGAATTACATGAAAATGCTTAAAAGAAAAAATTAGATGAAAATAACAAACCGTATACAAGTACTTTATTTATGACACGTACGGATAGATTAGATTACATTACATGAAATACATACAGAAATAGAACTTTTTCACTAACTGCGAGTGCATGTTACGTACGAAGTGGTCTTCTTCTTCTTCTTCTATTTGGAGGCATCAGTAGTACGTGTCCAAAAGCGATTTCGTAAAGCCTCAATTAGTTTGTCTCTGGGAGGAAGGTTTTCTTTGATGCCACTGCTGCTCACGAACACATCAGCCCAGTTGCTAAGTTTGGGAAATTCCTGTCTTGTCCACAACTTAGTACCTGAAGCTTCTTCAAATATTCCTAACCAAAACCCTATGATGTTAGCAACAATGTCTACAAATCCAATCGCCTCTCCTCCAAAATACTTCCTTTCTCCGATCTCGTTTTCCAGATGCTTTAGAAGTTCACATGCTTCTTTTACAGCATCCTCATGCTGGTTCTCTTCACCCCAGAGCGCATTGTGTATCACAGGCAAATACTGCACAAGTAGAGCATTAAAGAGAATATTCTGAATATATAACAGCACAATTAACATTCCAACGAGGAAAAAAGATATATATGATCTACCTTTTCGTCAATGAATTTGGCCCAGAAACGTGCGTTGGCTCTCTCGTAGGGATCTTTGGGAAATATGGGATAGCCTTCCCAGGTCTCATCGATGTATTCCAGAATAACCTGGGACTCAGCTATAGGCTTTCCATTGTGTACCAGCACCGGAATTTTCTTGTGAATGGGGTTGTATTTGAGAAGGGCAGGACTCTTGTTGGTTAACTCTTCTTCAAAATATTTGTATTGGATTCCCTTCAGTTTTAGAGCCATCTCTACTCTTCGACTAAAAGGGCTTCCCCACACACCAAACAGCAAGACTTCTTCGGCCATAATGGAACTTAGATGATCTTCGGAATTAATCCAAGTCAATAATGCTGAGTTTTCAGATCGATGCTGCTGTTTCTGGGTCTCTTGATCCAAATAGGTCGTGTGGTTTTAATTTATTTATAATTAATTATTAAACAAATAAAAATGGATGACAAGATATTATCTAAATAGATTAAATTATAATTTAAAAATTTCAAACATTTAATTTAACTGATTGAAATGGAATTCCAATATCTTGAGGGTTACTTAGCCAATAAGGTTCTACGGTCCCAATAAATTTTTAATGTGGTTAGGTGGCGGTAGTTGCCGGTACATGAACCTGACTTGCAGTACCGATGGTCTGGTACATGAACCGGTACATGCATGCGTCCTTCCTTACCTCAGCACGGATATATAAAAAACAAAAAAACCAGATAAGAGTATTAGAATGAGTGGTACTAGAGCCACCATTGAGATATCGTTGACTGTAGTATATATTCTTTTATATAATTTTTTAATTTTTTTTATATAGATATTTTTAACAATTTAAAAAAAATAAAAAATTTATAATATTATTAAAAAATATTTTCTTAATCATGAAGTAAAAAAGAATTATTAAAAAATACTTCTTTAATTACGAAGTAAAATAAAAAAATATTTCTTTTATTTTACTTCGTGATTAAGAAAGTATTTTTTAATGATATTGTAATTTTTTTTATTTTTTAAAAATATTTAAAATGATTAAAAACATTTATATAAAAACAGAACTAAAAAAAAATACACATAAAAATCACATATTAGAGCCAGCGGTAACTCCCACCAGCAGTGGCTCTAGGATTATTCATATTAGAATTGGATTGACTATCTTATTCTTCAAATTTTGAAGAGTATGCAATTTTTTCACTTTTAACTAATTATTCAAAACTTGAAATTTACATTGGATTAGTTATCACACTCTCTATAATAATAAAATATTATTATTTTTTATTTTTATATTACTTTAATTAATTTTTTGTTTTTTAATTAATTAAATTTTCAAAATCTCCAATAACCTCCAACAATCATATTTATTTTTACAATCTAATAAACAAAAGAATATTATTATATATACAAAATGCTTTAAGAAAAAATAAGAACAATATGAAGAACAATTTATACCATATCAATATCCAAATATAAAAGTTTCATCACTGCCCACAATATAATATTCATATATAGTTGCTGCCCATATTCACAAACACCCATATTTGTGATCCAAGATAACAAAAAACCACAAAATAATTGTAGTAATAGTGGATTGGCACAATAGGTAAGCCCTTCTATAGTATTGCAACAAGGGAGTAGTGTTGAACATCTTAGAAACAAAAAGAGCATGACAATGCAGTAGAGTGTAAACTTTACAAACAATTATATACGAGGGAGTGAATTTCCCACCAACCCTATTATAGAGAGTAATACACTTCCAATTTTTTGAAGTACATATCTAATTTGATGCGACGTCAAGGTTTTGTGGCATCATACATCTTCATGAGCAGCTTGTGTCATAAGTTGCATGTCCCAGCAACTCTGGATCTTCTAGCTGAGGATTATTCTCAAAGCTACGTCATTGGAACGATATAAGTTTTGGATGACCACAAAAGGAAAGAATGGCTGGCAGCGAGATTAAAACTAATAGAATGGACATAAAGATGACACAGTAGGATTAAACTCAAAATTCAAGTGAGCATACTGTCAGTCAAGAAAAAAATAAACATACAGATACTGTAGATGCTCTAGCTTCCCAAGTTCAGGCACCAAATGTCCAGATAAATTTGAAACACCCATATTTGTGATCCAAAATAACAAAAAATAACAAAATAATTGAAGTAATAGTGGGAGGAACAGGGCATTACCTATTGAAGGGAATAGGAGAATAGAGCGCACTAGAAATGAGTGGAGCTTAACTGTAAATGAAGATAGAGGAAGCACCATTTCCTGCAACACTGTAAGTTGCATACTAAATTCTAACACCAAACACCACCTTCCCTACTACAAAACTCGCTAGTTTCATAAGATATTGCCGGGCAACTCACGCTATGAAGCAGAGGATCGATTATGATGAAGCAAAGGATCGGCAAAAAGCCATGTTAAAATCAAAACTAGAAATTGAAAAAAAAATGAAAACAAAATAAACCCAAACAACATCAACAAAATCAAATCTAAACAATAAAATCAAGAGTAAAATCAAGGCTAGGGTTTCGGATTTTACAGTGTTCTTGCTTGCTGTGATGGAGAGAAGCTATCGCGGTGCCGTGCTGGAGTGAATAGCCGCCGGAGAGAAAGAAGAAAGCTTTTTGAGTCGCGGTGCTGTGCTATAGAAAACGAAGTGAAAAGGGAAGAATAAGAGAAAGAAGGAAGAAAAAAATAGAAGAGAAAAATGGAAGAGACGTGGGAGATGGAAGAAAGAAGAGAAAAAAAATACTAGAAGAAGAGACGTAGAAGAGAAAAGGGAAGAAGAAAATGAAGAGACGCGGGAGAGAAGAAGAAGAAGAAGAGCCGCGGGAGAGAGAGGGAGCCGAAATATAATAAACAATGGGATTTAGATTTGCTACAGAACTTTTCATCTTTGGAAAGAAAGATGAAATTACTGTAACTTATATTTTAGATGAAAAGCGTTTGGCTAATTCAATGTGGGTCAACTTTTGATAAAATTGGTCAAATTTGAAGATGAAAAGAACTTTGAATAAACCGATGCGGATGCTCTAAGATAAAACCTCCTGTCACGATTTAGATAAACATCCTCAACTAGGTTTACTCATGCTTTTGAACTTGACATTGATTGTCATTTGTCCTCCTTTTGTTGTAACAATTAATAATCCTTCCATCAAGTATATGATGAGTACAAATGATAGCACCAAACTTTTCTGTTTAAGAATACTTGAATCTTTTTCTTTGTATGGTTAGTTAAATTTCATTATTTTTCATGATCCTGGAGTAATCAGTTGAATAAGGACACTAGAAAATAGTTATTTTCTGGCTCACTTGATATCTTGCTTGTAAGCTGGGATATGTAATAATAGTTATTTTCTTGTCATTGAATGGTGTAAGATGGATTTAGGTTTGACTCATCATGTACTGCTTGGGTTATTTTTATTTGTTCAGCATCTCTCTAATAATAATTTCTCTGGTGTTAGGTATATTTTTACACATTAAAGCCCCTCTTTTAAAACTTGAATGAAGATTTATATTGCACAAGACAGTTATGCATATGTTGTTGAAGGGGTTGTCCTCACTTCATGGCTTCATGAAATCTGGTTATTTTGCATATATGCTAAGGGATGATGTAACACCCAGGCCGAATCTTGGCCCAGGCCTATAGAGAAGCTCATTTGCTAAGGAAAATCGCTCCATTTATGAGAAATGTGCTCACTCTTATTTTTATTTTTCTCCCCCTCTTCTCTCCCCCCCACCTCGACGGTTTGCTCTCCCTCTTCATTTTTCTCAACAAATTTCCTTTCCATTACCCATGTCCTTATTTCTCTCAACAATTGCTCTCCCTCTCTCTCTCTCTCTCTCTCTCTCTCTCACGCGCGCGCGCTAAAGGCTAGCATAGTTGTCACACAATGAACTCCACCACCAAGCCTTCCAAGTTCAAGCAAACCACCGTAGAAACACTACCCAAGCCATCATAGCGACGAGCACCCTCACGACATCCTGCACCCCACTGCATCATGCCAAGCACGTTGCCAGCCACCGAATCCATCAAGAAGTCCCACCAAGAGCCACTACACGCATGCCCAAAAAACCACCACCACCACCACTCTTGCTCCTTCACAGCAGCCAACCACTGGGAACCATATTCAACAGTGCTCGCAACACGCAAGAAGCCAAATGCCCCTATTTCCCTTACATTGAAACAAAGCACATCCCCTTTCCCCCACATGGCAACACACTAGCATGCACCTCCATGACGCTATCCCTGCACCACCTGCCCACACTGCGATGTCGTAAGCCAACAAAAGCAATCCTCTATTTTTACTCACCAAAACAGAGTAGCAAGCATGCACCACGTGAGCCACAAAGCCACGGCCAACTTCCTCCGTTTGACCACCAAGCAGCCACCGTGACACTCACGTTGCACCACGTCGCCCAGCTATTGTCGCTGCTCCTTCTTGTCGCTTGACGAAATGCTTCCTCTAACTGTCTCGGCCCCTTTATCTTTCTAGACGTAAACTCTCTCTCTCTCTCTCTCTAAACTCCACCACGTGCCATGGAGGATGCCACCGTGATTTCATCTCTGCCAGCAGCTGGATTCCCTTAGCTTGGTGCCTAGTTTTCACTCGGTGAGCATCTGCTGCATAATGTTTCTCTCATGTGTGTTGGCTTTTAGAAGAGTAGCTCTAGTGTGTGTATTTGGCCATTTATGTGAATTATGGTCTCATAGGTTTGGATTTTAATGTGTTCTGGGTTTGATTTTGAGGGATCAGTTTATGATGAGCCCAATTTTTATGAGGAACTTGATTTCTTAGGCGGGCTTGGGTTTAATTATTTCTTGAAATTAGTATGTTATTTTGTTTTGGATTATGGGCTGCACAATTTTATGGGCCACTAATAGATATCATGAATTTAATATGATCTTAGGATTTAATTGAGTAATTGTTTGGAGAAATTATGTGAAAATTAAAGTATTTGGAAAATGATGATATTTTTGGGTACGAGGATTTTAGACTTTAGGGGAATAAAGATTTTTCTTAATATCTCGGGGTTTAATTACGAAGTACCTGTTCAATTGTAAATTTATGGAAGCTACATTACCATTTCATAGGCAACGATTGGAATTCTCTTGCCACTGTTATGAGAAAATTCAGAGAAGTTAAAAAGTCCATATAAGCGGAGTTCCTATACTAGACTTTGTATAAAAAAATAAACTGAGGTTGATTTATGAAAATGTGCATGATATGTTTTGAAAAGAATGTGAAAAACAACCACAGTTATGTGTTCTGCATTACGCATAAAATCTGTATAAAAGAGAAAATGTTTCTGATATTAATAGTGTAGACATGAGCAATATTTCGACATTCTATCTAAAATGTGCAAAAGAGCGAATATGAAATCTGAAAATTTTATACATGTTATATGAAGATGTTCTAAATCTATTTCTAACTATGAAAATGATATGAATATGGTCAACACTCTATTTGATATGATTTGCATCTGAAAAACCTTTGGCATGACTTTCTGATTTTGGTTTTGATATGATGATTTTGATTCTGTTATATGGTTGGTACCAACATCTCTGATATGAGTGTACGCACTTTGGAAACAAAGTGGCTTTTCTGTGTGTTGTTTCCTGTGTGCACACTTGGGGCTCCGAGAATGAATGGAAAAGTTTTACATGATATGAAAGGATATAATAAGATGAAAATGTTCAGTCATGTTATGCCAAAGGATCTTTGAATATGAATAGTTGGTTTTTGAATATGAACAGTTTCAAAAATTGTTCTAATATTATGATAATATGTTTTTTAGATCTGCATATTGAAACTGAAATAAATTTTTAATGTATTCTGAAAAGGTTCATGTTTACATACTAGTGTACATTCTCTGCTTACTAAGTCGTTAATAACTTGCCTCTTATCTTCACAATATTTTCAGATGTTTGAATATTTCAGTTGAGGATCAAGAATTGAAAGCATGTATAAAGCTACGCGAGCATAGTGGATTAAGTATAAAAAGGGTAATTTGGTTATTAGAGAATTTTATTTAGTAGTTTTGTTTTGTTCAGTCAACTTGGTATTTTGGAAGGTTGATATTAGAGAATTTTATTTTATGGTGTTTAGAATAATTATACTGGACTAATTGATTTGAAACAGAGTCCTAAGCGTCATTGAAAATTTGAAGTCTATGACTATATGGTTAAAATATGATTTTAAGTGACAAGAAGTAATTCTCCGACCCATACGGGACTGTGGCGTTACAGATGATTAATAAGGTTTCATTCTAATACTTTCTACTGTTTGCCAACATTTTAGGATGACTATGTTTGTGCATGTACTGCTTAGAACATGCTAACATCTGACATTGATGAAGCTCTTTAATAGCTGTTTGGTAACTGTTTGGTACTCCTACTCCTACTCCTTTGCTAGGTAGCCACTAAAATCAGAAACTATCCACACCTTTTGGAGGGAAGTAACAATTTGGTACTCATACTCCTTTGCTTGTTGTAAATGCACATTAATGTAACTATATGGTATTGATAGTTTTTGCTTTTAGTAGATGTTGCTGTGGAAGTTTTTGTTGGACGTGCAGCAACACTTTCAAGAAATGATGTTTATGTGGATTTGTTTTAGTATGTGACTTTTGTAACTACATTAATGTTGTAATGGTACACTTCTTTGGGCTGCTTGTTATAAATGCACATGGATTTGGGTAGTTTTCTAAATATACACTTGTCTTCTTTTTTATTTTATTGTTTTATATAAGATACACTTGATTTGGGAATTTTTTGGTAGAAGATATGCTGAATAATGTTTGACACTTTTTTGGGAAGATGTAGTAGATATGATTATTGGATAGAAACATTTTGGCATAAAAATATAGTTAGATGGGAAATATAGAAATTTGATTTGTAATTAAGGCATTTATATAAAACTTTAGATGAGTTTAATTAGATGTTTGTAGTTATTAGCATTAAATGACTATTGAAAATATGATTTTTTTAACCAATAATTTAATTAGAATATGATTACTAATTAACATATAATCAGTATAATAGTAAAATATGATAAAAATACATAAATTATAAAATTTTAAAAATATTAAATTAATATTATTTTATTATATAACGAATAAATGGAGAATCCAACGTGGAGATTGGATGTGAAGAGACTAGGCAAAGGAAAATTCATGTCGTATTAGCTAAAACTTGAGTTTAGTTTTGACTATTCCAATGAGAGTGTTCTAAGAGGTAAATTTGGATAGATTTAGCTCATATTTAACGATCGAATTGAATTGATGATTTTATTATGCATTTATTTTTCTAATCAATTCAACCACGACCCACCAATCAATAAAATGCAGCAAAACTCGCAAATCTTATGAATTTTTTTTGTGGTATACAAGTTAAATCTTAAAGGAAGTGGTGTATTGTGATATCCCATATGATAAGGATAATGGCAGGTGGTGAATGAGATCCCACGTTACTTGAGAAGAAAAAGTTATTGCTCTTTATAAGGTTCCAATGGGGCTCTAGTTGTATGATCATCGACTAGTCTTTTTGGAATATAAGCCATGTGGTTTAGGTCTTCTATTGGGGGGTTACAAATGGTATCAAAACCAGGTTATTGTAATACTCCATATGATAAAGATAATGGTAAGTGGTGAATGAGATCCCATATTACTTGGAAAAGAAAAGTTTTTGCTCTTTATAAGGTTTCAATGGGGCTCCAATTGTATTATTGACTAGTCTTTTTGGATTATAAGCCATGTGGTTTGGGCCTTCTATTTGTGTGTTATAAATGGTATCAGAGCCTATCCCAACCAGAAATGTAGGACTTGAACTATGCCACCTACGACGGATTGGCCCGAAGTAGATCTAAAAAATTTAAGGGGGGTAAATTATGATATCCATATGATAAGGATCAGTGTAGGTGGTGTATGAGATCCCACATTGTTTGGGAAGGAGAAGTTCTTGATCTTTATAAGGTTCCAATGGAGCTCCAATTGTATCATTGACTAGTTCTTTTGAAGTATAAGTCATGTGATTTGGATATTTCATTGGGGCGTTACATGCATAGCATGCATGCCAACTATGGTGGTAATTGACTACGGTTTCTGCGTAGCACTGAACCCATTGTGCATGCACAATGGAGCATCGGGATATGGGTAGGAATATTGTACACATAAGTCCACAATGCATAAAACACGTAACCTGCTATACATAGTGGGTGTAGGCTTGTGGCGGTAGGGCGGACGTTGCCCACTGCCCCTCACGAGCGACCTGACTGTCAGTGCCCACTCCAATGGACGACTGTGTTGGATCGACAGAGATTTCTCTGCCCGATTCTCACTGTGCAAGGTCTAGGGACCAACAGGAGCCATCCCACCGACCACCTGGGAGTCGGAGAAGCAACTAGCTGCCACCACGAGCTAGGGTTGCGGGCGGTGTCAACTTTTTTCATGCCCATTAAGGGCCCTTAAGTTAACTTTTCATGCCCATAAAGTGCGGGTAGCCCTCACCCCGCACTATATGTTAGAGTGTATTAGTTTTAGTGTAAGTTGTAGTGTATCAGTGTAAGTTATAGTGTATTAGTTTTTAAACTATGTAGTTTTAAAATTTATTAGTACATATTTTGTGAACAAGTCTAACAAATTATAATATATATTTATATATACAAAATTTATAAAATATAAACATATATTTATGTTTATATGATATATATATAAACACGTAAGCGTGGGCGAGGTGGGGGCCCTCACCCCCGCCTGTTCAGAGCAGGGTTGCTCGTCCCTCCATGCGGGGCCCTGCTGCCCACTCAAGACTAGTGTATTAAGGTCAACTTTTCGACAAGCCCTCAGGAAAGACAAAGAGCTTAACCCAATTCTATCCTATCCAATCAGGTCAACGACTATTATTGATGTGCAGACAATTATTTAATACAACTTCTCATATGTAATTTTATTCAATAGGACAAAGTTGAGTTAAATACTCGAGTCAAGTAAGTTAGACATATTGGTGATTAGATTTTATAATATTTACTAACCATTAGATATTTTTTAAAAAGTTATACAAATAAAAAAAATAAATATCATGATATATCTATATATTTTTAATTAAAATTAGATACTAGTTAGGAAAAGAGAATATGCAATAAGTTGGGTCGCATATTCTCTTTTACTGAAATATTATTTACAAACTATCGCTATTCGCTATTCGCATATTAGTTAGCTCGCACGTGATTCGCTAGTTATCATAAATTATGTCAATTTAAGAATTTGTTTTTTATATGAAATGAGCCAAACATTTTTTTTAATAAAATCATTAATGATTTTTTCAAAATAAAATAAAATAAAATAAAATAAAATCATTAATGATAAATAGCAACTCGTTATTAAAAAAAAAAACACACACACAAGATAAATAGATAGCGATCGACAAGGTATAAGTTGGTGGCGAATTACATAAAAATGCTTAAAAATAAAAATTACATGAAAATAACAAACCGTACACAAGTACTAGATTTATGACACGTACGGATAGATTACATTACATGAAATACATACAGAACTAGATTTTTTTCACTAACTGCGAGTGCATGTTACGTACGAAGTGGTCTTCTTCTTCTTTTATTTGGAGGCATCAGTACTACGTGTCCCAAAGCGACTTCGTAAATAGGCGATCAGTTTGTCTCTGGGAGGAAGGTTTTCTTTGATGCCACTGCTGCTCACGAACACGTCAGCCCAGTTGCTAAGTTTGGGAAATTCCTCCCTTGTCAACAACTTTGTACCTGAAGCTTCTTCAAATATTCCCAACCAAAACCCTATGATGTTAGCAACAATGTCTACAAATCCAATCGCCTCTCCTCCAAAATACTTCTTTTCTCCGATCTCGTTTTCAAGATGCTTTAGAAGTTCACATGCTTCTTTTATAGCATTCTCATGCTGTTTCTCTTCACCCCAGAGAGCATTGTGTATCCCAGACAAACACTGCAAAAGTAGAGAATAAGAGAGAATATTCTGAAAATATAACAGCACAATTAACATTCCAACAAGGAAAAAAGATATATATGATCTACCTTTTCGTCAATGAATTTGGCCCAGAAACGTGCGTTGGCTCTCTCGTAGGGATCTTTGGGAAATATGGGATAGCCTTCCCAGGTCTCATCGATGTATTCCAGAATAACCTGGGACTCAGCTATAGGCTTTCCATTGTGTACCAGCACCGGAATTTTCTTGTGAATGGGGTTGTATTTGAGAAGCGCAGGACTCTTGTTGGTTAACTCTTCTTCAAAATATTTGTATTGGATTCCCTTCAGTTTTAGAGCCATCTCTACTCTTCGACTAAAAGGGCTTCCCCACACACCAAACAGCAAGACTTCTTCGGCCATAATGGAACTTAGATGATCTTCGGAATTAATCCAAGTCAATAATGCTGAGTTTTCAGATGCTGCTCTTTCTGGGTCTCTTGATCCTATTTATAGATAAGGCCAAGCCATATGTCTCAACGGTTACTTAGCCAATAAGGTTCTACAGCCAATAAATTTTAAATGTGGGTAGGTACGTGGCCGGCAGCAGTTGACGGTACATGACAAATCTGATATACTTGGGAACAAGCTATACAACAAAAACAAATGCATGTCATGCGTCCTTCCTTACCTCAGCAAGGATAACGAAGAACAAACAAACATGGTCATTAATGGCACGATGGGACCTTTTTCGATTGAATAATGTTATAATATATCCCAATTGTAAATTAATTTAAACTTATAATTGAGATCACTCTCATTGAAATAGTTAAAATAAATTGCTATTAGACAGAAAAATCGGCAGCATTGGATTAGACAAAGGGACGGCTACAGTTAATTTTAGTTACAGTATTGTTAAAGTCCTATTTGCCTTAAACTGTTGATCAACCACACTCTCTCTTCTCTCCATATTCTCTCACAAAACTACCGTCTATTTATTTTTCTCTAAATTTCTTCTTCTGTTTCTTTTCTTTCTTCCGCCCTAGTGAAATCGTAGAAATCGGGAGACATCACATATTCGAACTGCACTGCCCCCAAACAGCTGAAATTCTGGTTGTCGATGCCACCGCACCACCCTCTCCTCTCTCAATCTCTCTCTTTCAAACCACGTGTTCTTTTCCTCTCCCAATTCGACCAGATATTTCGTCTTTCTCACACAAGCTGTTCTCTCCCCATTTGCTTCTCTCTCTTCTAAAATCTGTTGTAGATTATAACCCTCGTCTGGGTGATTAATTTATCATTTGTAACCCCTCAAGTACTGATTGCTTTCTAACTGCTCCGTGACTGTGACCCGTTATCTAATCCAATGAATCATCATCCCTTGTGATTTTCGTCCAGTAATGCTCCTTCTTCCTTTACATTTTCTTTTTTGCTTCTATTTTTTTTGGATTTTTGAGCTGTAAATCATCAATTTCCATTTGCAAATTGAAGAAGCTAATCGTAGAATATGTGCCACCAAGATTCTCGTGTGCATATGTCGGCGGAGGACTAGGAAAGCGCTGCCGAAGAGAGCCTCTCTATTTCCTGCAAGCTCGTGGAGCTCTATAACAGTCTTCAGCGCCGTGCCATCAGAAACGTAGTCGGCCTACAATTTATTTTTGTTTTTCTTTTGTGTTGCTTTTGTCTCCAGTTCTGTCTGTGCGTTTCTAACTGGGACACCTTTTTTTTCTTTTCTTAAGAGATGTTTGCGCCACAAGATATAGGCAATGCATAAAAAGAGGTTTGTTGATGTCGTGCTTTGCGACTTGGGCAACTCCGAGCTATTGAGCTCGGGCCTGGTTCCTGCTAAGATGGAGAATGGGGGGTTCGGGGGCTGTGGTACTTCCGACGCTCAAGTTAGTTTTGGAATAGAAGATGAAGAGAGGAAAACACTTGCTTAAGGAGTATGATAGTAGAAGGATACAAGAGTGTGAACCCTCTTACTGTGTAACGCCCCATACCTGTGAAGGGTTGGAAGGTTACTATCTAATACCTAAACTCATCTTCTCACATTCTAAATAACATTTCCAAAAATTTCATAAACATGAATTCGCCTATTCCAATCAAATATAAAACAATCCTCACAGAGTTTTCAATGAAATGACCCAACAAGATAAATTAAAAACTTTTCAAATTCTCCATAATAATAACAAATCTCCCAGCAATTCAGATCAGCATAATAACAATGTCATCAACACTAAAGAAATTTTCCTCATAACCACTGTACTCTTAGGCACTCAATAACTAGACCATTGCTAACCACGCCCATGCCTCCTAATTTTGGTTCTTAGCAGCGTCATCACAATCATCTAAAATGTTATGAAGATAAGGGAGTGAGTTATCAAGAACTCAGTAAGTAGGGAGCATATACCAGTATATAAACATGAGCATTACATAGTACAAGATGCAGAATAAAATATTTTTAGTGTTAGCATGTAGAACAAAAACATGTTTTCATAACTAACAGAGCGATGGTTTCAAATATTTATAATCCAAGGGATAAGTATTGACATATTAAGAATCTACTGAAATTCCAGAACTACTCAATACAGCAGCTACCCGATTCTAATGATAGATTAACAACAGTCCAAAACAACACGTCTACACATCACATCAACCCCGGATATTTACTCAACTCACAACACGTCTATACAACCAAACAAAAACACTTCATCACACGCAACCAGCCATTAAAACAGTCTCGACTGCCAATATCAACCCAGACCGCAACTTATAACCCACAAGGAAAGAACGTCAATTCAATAGTTAATATTTAAATCCAAAACAACCACCACCAACCTTGGACAGTTACATAACTCCACCCACATAGCCACATTAAACTCAAACAGCCACCCTTTTTAGTTATTCTTCAAAACAACTCACCAACAGTTTACATAACCTTCACGTTCAATTATAAAACAGTAGAAATTTTTCAACAATCACAACAATATAAGCCACTAATTTAAACCATGTAAAATTTAAAACGGACACTTGAGTTACCTTACCTAGATTTCGTGTGAATGAATTATAATGTGGCGTGCAGTTGTCTAGGGTGCTGGAAATGCACTGTACCATAGGTCCATAGTCTCAAGAGTGAAATTAACAATGGGTAAACACACTACGTTGGAGCTAAACAAAATTAGAAGATAAAAGAATGGCATTACCATGTTGTATTTCGATGCACAGGTTATACAATGCTATTGTCTCTGTTAATCACAATGGAAACCCTAACATATGGAATAATTTGGAATTTAGAGAGTATGCAAGGGAGAACCCATAACTGAGAAACATGAGGGATAGGGCAGTGAGCTTACCAGTGTGTGGGGAAAATCAACCGGCAACACAAACTTGAAAAAGACCTAACAATCGCAGCACCAACTACAAACTAAATTGCAGGAGAGATCCACAAGACCCACGATTTGCATATTCGAAACCCATTTAGCAAAAATTTTGTGTGAGAGGGAGAGAGAGGACTCAAAGTGGTTGTGTGAAAGTGCATAATAAAATGTAAATCTCACAGAGAGAGAGAGAGAGAGAGATGCTTACTATGGTAATGGCGGATCAATGGGCGTTGGCAGCAAGTTTCAATATTCATAAGAGGCGAGAGGACGAGAGAGTGAGAGAAAATGAGTTTGTTGAGAGAACTTTAGATTTTGAGAAGAAAAACAAACCACAAGGGGGAAGGAAACTGCAGAGAAGGGATAGTGGGATTGGGGGAGAAATTTTCGAGAAGAACAGAGGAGAGAAAATGGGCAACTGTCAGGGGTGGGGGAACAATTGAAGGAAGATGGTCATACCTGATAAACGACATCGCTTGGGTCTCCAAGTTGGGCTGGATTTTAGTTTACAGGCCTGGACTTCACATCCTCCCTCCCTTATAAAAATTCCATCTTCGGAATTTGCTACAAGCTATCAAAATTCCCGTTGAACAAGTGTGGGTACTTAACTTGCATTTCTTCCTCAAATTCTCAAGATGCTTCGTTAATAGCGTGATTATTCCACAACACTTTTACCAAAGGGATAGTTCGAGTCCGTAGCACTTGCTCTTTCTTCTCCAAAATCTGCACTAGTTCCTCGGTATAGGTCATATTCTCTTGAATCTGATGTGGTTCATGGTCTATAATGTGGGTGGAGTCATGGATGTACTTTCTCAAAAAAGACACATAAAACACGTTGTGCACTCCCAAGAGTGCTGGTGGTAATGCCACCCTGTAAGCCACTGATCCAATTTGATCAAGAATCTCAAATGGTCAAATATATCTTAGGCTCAACTTGCCATTCTTTCCGGATCTCATAACTCCTTTTATTGGTGCAATCCATAAGAATACCTTGCCTCCAACCTCATACTCTAATTGGCGACGTCGATTATTTTCATAGCTCTTTTGTCGACTCTGAACTACTTTCATTCTAGCTCGAATTAGCTCCACTTCCTCTGTGGTTTTGTGAATGATTTCTGGTCCCAAATTTTTCTTTCACCCAGCTCGTTCCAATATAAGGGGGTCTACACCTTCTACCATACAATGTTTCATAGGGTGCCGTGTTAATACTTGCCTGATAGATTTTATTATAAGCGAACTCAACCAATGGTAAATGTCGTATCTAGGTCCCCTTGAAATCTATAACACAGGCCCTCAACATGTTTTCCAAGATTTGAATAGTCCTTTTTGACTGTCCTTCCGTCTGGGGGTGAAAGGCAGTACTGAAATTCAACCTGGTACCCATGGCCTCCTGTAGTCTTTGCCAAAACTTTGAAGTGAAACGAGGATCTCCATTTGACAAGATGGATACTGGTACCCCATGAAATCTCACTATTTCTTGCACATACAACTCAGCTAGTTTCTCCAGTTTATAAGAAACTTTAATGGGCACGAAGCGAGCAGTCTTTGTCAAGTGATCCACGATCACCCAGATTGCATCTTGTCCATTCAATGTCCTTGGTAGGCCTGTCACAAAATCCATGGAGACGTGATCCCACTTCCATGGAGACGTGATCTCACTTCCATTCACTTGTTGATATGTTAGGCATCGTTCTACATACTTGGCGATTTTTCTTTTTATACCATTCCACCAAAAAGATTCTTTCAAGTCTTGATACATTTTGGTATTCCTTGGGTGGACTATGTAAAAAGAACGGTGTGCTTCCTCGAGAATTAACCTCCTTATATCATCATTATCAGGCACACACAAACTACCTCTAGACCTCAACACTCCATTCTTAGAAACTCTGAACTTAAACTTATTCCCTTTTCCGACCTCTTCTACCAGCTTCACTAGCCCCGAGTCGTCCTTTTGGGTGGCTTTAATTCTGTCTACCAATGTTGGTTGAACCATCAAACTGGCTTGAAAAGTCTGCTGATTACTGTTGATAACTTCAATATTTGCTTTTTCTATGTCCATTAATAGTTGGTGTTGAGTTGTAATAGTTACAACTATTGGTCCCCTTGACTTCTTACTTTGTGCATCGACTACAACATTAGCTTTGCCTAGGTGATAATTGATTGTGCAATCATAATCCTTGATCAACTCAAGCCATCTTCTTTGCCTTATGTTTAATTCCTTCTGGGTGAAGTAATATTTCAAACTCTTGTTATCCGTATAAATTTTGCATTTTTTCCCATACAAATAACATCTCCAAATTTTAAGTGCAAAAATTACTGCTGCCAACTCTATATCATGTGTGGGGTAATTTTGTTCGTATGACTTAGTTGGCATGAGGCATATGCTATAACCTTCCCGTGCTGCATTAATACACACTCCAAACCCAACCTAGATGAATCACTGTAAACCACAAATCCTCCTCTAGTAGTGGGAACTATTAATACTGGGGCTGTCACTAGCCTTTGCTTCAGCTCCTGAAAGCTTTCTTCCATTTTCTTTGTCCACTCAAACTTGTTATTCTTCTTAGTGAGGGCCGTGAGAGGAACTGCTATTCTAAAGAAACCATCAATGAATTGCTGGTAATATCCAGCTAATCCCAAAAAACTTCTAACCTAATGCACATTCTTCGACCCCGACTAATTAACCACTGCTTCAACTTTCCTTGGGTCTATTGAAATGCCCTCTTTTGAAACTATATGCTCTAGAAATGTGATTGACTCTAGCCAAAATTCACACTTCTTCGACTTAGCAAATAAATTTTTGTCTCTGAGTTCCAAGTACCAATCTCAAATGTTCTTCTTGTTCAGTCTTGATGTTGGAGTATATTAGGATGTCATCAATAAAAACAACCACAAACTTATCCAATAAGTCGTGGAACACTCTGTTAATCAAGTCCATGAATATCGCTGGGGCGTTAGTCTAGCCAAAGGGCATGACCAAAAACTTATGGTGGCCGTATCTGGTCTTGAAAGCTGTCTTGGGTACGTCCCTTGCCCTGATTTTTAGTTGATGATAACCCGACCGAAGATCATTTTTTGAATATACCCATGCACCTTGGAGTTGAAAATAGATCCTTTATGCGGGGTAGTGGATACTTATTTTTTATAGTTACTCAGTAAAGTTCCCTATAATCAATACACTCCCATCTTTCTTTTTGACAAATAAAACAGGGGCTCCCCATGGTGAGACACTGGGCCAAATAAAATCCTTTTCCAATAAGTTTTGCAACTGTTCTTTGAGTTCTGCGAGCTCTAATGGTGTCATTCAGTAAGGAGTCTTAGATAAAGGTGTCTTGCTTGGAATTAAGTTAATGGCAAACTCCACTTCTCGCTCGGGTGGTAGTCTAGACAAGTCTTCAGGGAGCACTTCCGGATATTCCCTCACAATAGGGATCTCCTTTAATCTTAACTCTTCCTTTGGTGCACCCACTATGCAATCTAAATATCCCTAGCAACCATCACACAATAATTTCCCAACCTGAACGGCATATATAACTGATGGAAACAGACGCACTTTCAACCCCACAAACCAAAATTCACCTCCCTCAGAGGGCTTGAAAGCTACCTCCTTTTTAAAACAGTCAATACTTGCATAGTAGGAAGCCAGCCAATTCATACACAAACTCACATCGAACCCTGTTAAACCCAAGGCTTCAAGTTTTATATAATTATATATCTACATATAAATTTTGATGATAACAAATGACTTCAAGTATAAAGGAATTTCAAGCTCAAGTTGTCTACACAATGAAGCCAAGCACATCAACAAATCAAGCATGAATAAGAAAGGGAACATGCTTACAAATAAAACTCTTAAAGTAATTTTGTAAATTTCTTGATAAAATTCGAAATTGGATTAAGTTTCAAAATTAATATTTTCTCATAAAACATCAAATTGCATTTTTCATATGTGCATGACACCTTCTCAACTCGCCCCGCTGCCCTAGCTAGCCGCTTTCTTGTCTGCCTTCTCCAACTCAGTTCTCTAGGGGGCTGTCAGCGCCTGAAGCATGTCTTCAACATCGATAAAACTATTAGCTCGGTCCATGAACTCCCTTAATGAGGTTGGGGTCTTTTGCGCGATCTCCGTCATGAAGGGTTTGCAAGGTCAGATCCCCTCAGTAGTGCTGCTAGGGTAATTTTTTCAACCTGGTCATTTGTCGACATGCACTCCTTGTTGAACCAAGAGAGGTATGACTTTAGGCTTTCATCGTCTCTTTATTTCACAATTAGAAGGTAGGTAGCAAGTCGTCTCTTTTTCCAGTTGGCCACGATCTGTGTCAAGAAGAGCCGGGCCAACTCAGCGAAGCTGTCGACGATCCTAGACAGCAAGGACCCAAACCATGCTCTCATCGCCCCTTCAATGTCAGAGGGAATGCCCTGCATGCGACCTCGCTCGAGAATCCATGCAGGTTCATATGGGCCTTGAATATTTCTAGATGCTCCAACGGGTCCCTCGTACGTGTCTATCTGTGGAATTTTAAATCTCGGGCGAAGAGGGACTACCATGACTTCAGCACTATACGACAGCTCGACGCTGGTGAGCAGTTGGTCCACTAAAGACGTCGTTTATTCTTGTTTGACAATCTCCATGTATTAATACTCGAGCTCTCGGAGCTCGAGGTGCACCTTACGTCATTCTTCTTTAGCCACTGCTATTTTAGGGGCTCGACAGGACTCAGAATGGAGGCTCTGCTTGCCTCCTTCTAGTTCCCTACTAGCCCTTCGTAGGGAGGCATTTTCCTGGCGGAGAGCTGTCACTCCTCCGTTAGTTTCTGTATCATTTCAGCTTGTTCATTGGTTCTTCTTTCCATCTCTTCGGGTTGTTCTTCTTCACATCGCGTGGCTTGTGAGTGCGTTGTTGCCAACATACAAAGGACACACTACTATAGGAAAGAAAATCCCACAGACAGTGCCACTGTTGATGTCATTTTTCGCTACCTGGGCAACTTCACGTTGTTGGGCTCGGGCCTAGTTCCTGCTAAGATAGAGAATGGGGGGCTCTGGGGTCGTGGTACCTCAGACACTCAAGTTAGTTTCTGGGTATAAGATGAAGAGAGGAAATGACTTGCTTGAGGAGTTTGATAGTAGAAGGATACAAGAGTGTGAACCCTCTCCCTCGTCGTGGGAGGGGGTATTTATACCTGGTTGGCTAACCCTCATGGTGGGGTAATGGGCGTATCATTTTGTATGGGATCGGTTGTCTCTACCACTGACATGCTGCCCTGCAGATCAGTCAGACCTGATGGGGGTTACTTCTGACACCTGGGGTTCATGCTGTGGCATGCCAAGCTCTAGAGAGCATTAAATGCAGCATCACTCCCCTTCCTAGCGTGGCCTCCCCCATCCCATTAATGCAGCTTGGTCTCAGTCAGGCATACCCACATTTCTAACATGTCTGGGCACTAAGGCTTAGGGTCAAGGGATGTCCCTGCCTGTTGGCCAGTAAGGGTGTCAGACTGTTCTTCCTGCCATCCTTCTGTCAGTATATTCTGCCTAGTCATCCCTCCTCTTGGGCCTCCTAGGCTGGCTCAACCCCGCCCAGGCCTTACCCTTGGACTCGGGCCCTTCTCCTGGTCCAGCCTAAGGGATAACTCCCCTCACAAGGTATATGGTTTTCCAGTCCAAATTTCATTTTACATTGGTGCTTATATGCTACATTTTCTCCCAGTTGTGCATTTTCTGCTATTGTTGTTGTTTTTTTTTTCTATAAATGTTTTTAAGCTTCTATTGAGTAGCTATTGGATCTTTGTTCTTAATAAGTAACGCCGCTATGTGGATGTGATTTACATATCTTTGTATTTAAAATTTACTATCATACGAATGCTACTACTTTGAAGGTTTTCTAGTATTTAAGAGAAGGTAAAACCTCCTGTCCCGATTTAGATAAACATCCTTAACCAGGTTTACTCATGCTTTTGAATTTGACATTGATTTTCATTTATCCTCCTTTTGTTGTAACATTTAATAATCCTTCCATCAAGTATATGATGAGTACAAACGATAGTACCTTTGTATAATAAAGTGGCTAATTTAATTTTTGGGGCATAAAGCTTCCACTTATCTTTTAGATTATCTGAATAAATGGCTGCCTTCTGATTTTGGTATTAGTAAATTGTTTTCATCATCATTTTTTGATTCGTGATCTGCTTTTGATGGAGACTTTGAATGTCTCACTTTATTCTTTTCCCATGTTTGTCAAAACTAGTAATGTGATCTTTGTACTTGGGGATTTTTCTCACAAAAAGCTCATATTTGTTTGGTTTATATTATTTTTCCTTTGTTCTGTAAGCTTATTTCGATATCTTATTAGTGGATTTTTTCCTTCGCTCTGTTTTTCACATGGGATTTAGTTTTAATCATTGTTTTTAATCTAAGATGTGTAATTCACATTTCCTTTTGTGGCATTTAACAATATCAATCTCTATTTTTTATGGTGGTATTAAATGGGCAGAGATTGCTTATATCCTAAAATTAATATTATTCTGTCTTACTGGGTTTGAATCTTTGTCTATGGTACTTTTATATTTTGTATTGTAGTGTTCTTTGTATTTATTCTGTGTTACTGGGTTTGAATATTTTTCTATGGTACTTTCATACTTTGTATTGTAGTATTCTGCTCGTGTATTTATTCTGTGTTACTGGGTTTGAATCTTTGTCTATGGTACTTTCATACTTTGTATTGTAGTGTTCTGCTCTTGTATTCTATGCAGTCTTATCCTCGTTGATCCTTCTTTAGAGTCTAATGGGTATTCATGTCAATGATTTACAGCAACGACTTCCCTATTCTAAGTAGGGCAATGCTACGTACAGTCCCCATTTGGGGATTGCATTACAAGTTTAGTTAATTTTATCTTTAAATTTTTTTAAAATTACAATAATATCCTTATCAAAATGGTATTTTTTTTTATTTAATGAAGGGCTTACACATGCAGTCCCCATTTGAGGACTGCAAAGAGAATTTCTCTTCTAAGTATGATGCATTACAGACTAAACACAATGCACACTACCCTCATTTAAGCAAAAGTCAGTTGGTCTTTGCTTTTATTCTACATCTTTTTTATAATAATCTTCATATGTTATTCAATTACAAAATACTTTCATCTGGATTGATATTTTTACCTTTTTGAGTGCTTCTTGGAGTTTAAGTAATACTAGAGAATTTCTTAATACTAAGTGAATGATTTTTCCATGTGCTATTTCTTAATACTTTCATCTAGATTGATAGTGAGGTTTTGTTTCAAGTTTTATTCTCTTGTTCTTTTTAACTTATTGTTTCTAATCATTATAGTTTTTATTTTTCTATTGTAATTGATGTTGTTGGCAGCTTATGGAGAAATAGTCTAGTAGAAAATTTTCTCCCAATTCCAGATTCAAGATGTGAAGACTAATGTATTTTGTTCTTTGTAAATTTATGTTCTAGTTTAATTAGTTGTGATGTATTATTATTTCTTTTGTTCTTTATAAATTTATGTTTTAGTTTAATTAGTTGTGATGTATTAATATTTCTTTTGTTCATTGTAAATTTTTGTTTTAGTTTAATTAATTGTGATGTATTATTATTTCTTTTTTTCTTTGTAAATTTATGTTTTGCATTGTGATGTAACAACCATATTATTTATTTTGCATTTTTATTTATTTTGTTCTTTAATTTATTTTTTTTATAAAAATCTTTTAAAAAGTGTTTAAATTATGTTCTTAAAAAAATCTGGGCAATTTAAGCATATCCGAATTAAAAAAAAAAAAAGTGATATAAAGACATTTTTTAAAGTTTTAAAGTCTTTAAAAAAAAAAAGAAATAAAACCGGATAAATCCAGTTATAATCCGGATATACAACCTAGATCCGGATTAAATATGGATATCCGGATTGAATCCGGTTATCCTCCCGGATTAAATCTGGGTTAATCCGGGCGGATAACCGCCTGGATTTTAGTATCTGGATTCGGTTAAACACCCCTAACAATTACTATCTAGTTGCCGCAACAGAAGACTGCCCATGTAGATAGAGAAAATCAAGACAAGAGATTTAATGAAATGTTGCATTAAATTTCAAGAGTTCTAGTCAATGATTCAATGGGTAATGAAGCAACATGGTGGAGTTGTCATGGTAATCACACTTTTGGTAGGAATGATGATATCAATGAAGGGGTCAGTGAGGTAAACCATCAGGAGACTTTTGATAGAGGATTTACCAAGGGAATTAAGCTAAAATTCCCAAGGTTTGGTGACAAGAACTCTTTGACTTAGGAACTAGTATTTCTTGTATCATCAAGTTCCTCCAAGGAGTTTGTACAAAGAATTTTCATAACCTCATTTTATGTGGATGAAAATGCATTGATATAGTTTCAGGATGTTGGTGAGGCAAGGGCTTTCCATAGGAGTTTGTGCAGCTTGTCCACATTAGATTTGGTTCATCTCCTTAAGATGATCCAAAGGAGTCCCTTACAAGATTAAAGTATGTTAGTACAGTAACTACTTATAAAGCTAAACTTAAAGTACTTTCTAATAAAATTAGAGGTATTTCTAAAATGAATAAACTTAGTTGTTTCTTGAGTGGTTCTTGAACCCAGAAAAAAAGCCATTGGGGCAAGCAAACTGTGCTCCTCTTGAATGGCGACCAAAAGATCTCGCCCCAAAAAGTGCTCCTCCAAGGAGCGAGCATTCAAGAAGATTTTATGGTGTTTGCAAAAGTGCTCATCCCATAAAGTGAAAAGTGCTCATTCAAGAGGAGCACGACATAAATTCCCACAAGAAATCTTCATCTCAGAACCATCAAGTTGATGACACAAATACCCACAAAAAATCCTTCTCCAACCCACGACAATGGTAGCGCCATGGGTCTTTAGTACGAAAGTGAAGATATTTCTTGTTATTTCCACCATAAGTTGTGCCGTTATTAGATCCGGTCACCTCGACGTGGTTGTCCATCTCTGTCGTGGCTCACACCATGGTTGATGAATAAACATGACTCTACAATTTCTTTGGAGAAGAAGAAGATTGAAGTAGAATGAGAAGAGAAATAATAGAAGAAGATGGTAGATGAAGAGTGGGAAGTGTGAGAGAATATGAAGATGAAGCTTGTTCAGGAGATTTCTAGTTGTCATCAACTGATTTGATTTGGATCAAGGACGTTTCTGTCTAATTAGATTTGTTGTAGGGATATTTTAGTCAGTTCGGATATGTGGCAAAGGCATTTTAGCCTAATTTGGGTCTCTTGTAGGGACACCTAGGTCGGGTCAACATCTGTAGTAAGGGCATTTCAATCTAACATAGCATCTATAGATGGGCACTTTCGTACAAGTCATCACATGAATTCCCAAGAAGTAAGATCTAAACTCGGTATTTTATTATAGATTAAATATGAATTTTGTTATTTGCAATAATGATCAACGATTGTTGATTCATTAGCAACAAGATCATGAAGTTGTCTTAATCATAAAGAATATGGTTTTTTAAGAGAGTACTTCCCCTCATCCGCTTATTACTCTGGGTGCATGTTTTGTTTTGCATTTGGAAACTTAGAAAGTACTTTTAGTAATCTAAAACTCTTTTATTAAAAAAATAGTATCTTTAATAAATTTATAAAAAATACTTTAAGACTTTAAGGCTTTAAGCACTTGAAAAAAAGTTGAAAATTCATTTTTTTTAAAAACACAAAATTGAAGCTTTTATTAAGAAAAACTCCTACAAGAAATGTTAAAATTTACGATAACTAACTTAACAGTGCTTTAGGCTTACCTTTACCAAACAGTAAACAACGAACATTTTACCAGAAATAAAAAATTAAAAAGCCACAGATAAAACCCACCAATCACTAGTTTAGTTAGAACGATGTGTTTCGTTATTTTGATGTCCTCGTGTTGTCCGCATAGGAGAGTCAGTTAGCATTTTGTTATTTTCTCTGTAACCAATATAGGAAAGAATTGGGGGGGGGGTTGGACCAGAGGGGATTTTATCAATTGTTTTGTATCTGGAATATTCTATCCTAGAGTTTGGGATTTTCCTCCAATCAATCCTATAGAATTATGAACAGTGAATGAATATTTTCCATTCCTTTCTCACAAATGACACCAGTGTCTCTACAATTTCCATTACAATCATAATATTTATTGTCCAATATCATAAGATACATAACAAGTTGGTACCAGATCCCAATGATCCTTATTGCTAATGGAACGAGATTCAAACAACAAGAACTCTTGTAGCACCAAGTGGAGAATCATGAAGAAAACATCAACGACATTAAAGAGTGCATAGATCAACTAGCTGATATGATGATGACCCTTATCAGTAACCAGACCAATGGAGCTTCTCGGGAACCACACAATGAGCAGGAGCTTGAGCTTTATGATGCACGAAGGAGCTTCAACAGAGGAGTCAGAATGGACTTTCTACACTTTGAAGTTGAGAAACCTGCTGCTTGGATCTTTAAAGCCAACCAATCTTTTGACTATCATCAAACCCCACCTGCCCAACACCTCTTGATGGCCTCCTTTCACATGAATGGGGAGGTGATGGTCTAGTACTAGGATGCCCTTGAGAGTGCTTTGTTCAACAGCTAGGAAGCTTTTACTCGTGCCCTGCAAACCTCTACGTTGGTTGCATACAAGGCTCAATTCGAGTCTTTATCCAATAGGTTCAGAGGCCTCTTGGATCACCATAAACTAAGCTATTTTTCAAGCGGATTGAAAGATGAAATTTGTCTTCTAATTTGGATGCTAAACTCTATCGACTTGAATGCAGCATTTGGGTTAGCAAAACTACAGGAAGAATATTTAATGAGCACTAAGAAAACTTGGAAGTCAGGGACTGATACACTTCAACATTTAGCTAAGTCTGGCCCTAGTTCACTAGGTTAGCAAGGAGAAAACTTGAGTGCGCAGAAGAATTTCAACCCATAAAGGAAAGTATCCTCAACACAAATGGATGAGAAGCAAAGGAAAGGCCTATGCTACCACCATTACGATGAGAAGTGGAATTCGTCCCATTTATGCAAACAACCCAAATTTATTTGCTCCAAAGCTGTGAGGAGAATGGAGTCGAGAAGGGGATGAAGTATATTATGACTCAAAAGAGGTAGAAGACACCTTACAACCTGAGTCAGGGGTTGAACATGGATCAAGGGCATACAAGTGTTCATTCTAGTTGACTCAGGAAGTACTCAACTTCCCGAACCCTTCTATAGCCAAGAGAGCTCAGTTACAAGTGGAGAAATTTGAACAGCTTTCTATTCGAGTGGCTAATGGTGAAATTATAAGGAGTGTAGGGCTATGTAGGAAGGTGGGGCTGGCAGCACATGGTAATAAGTTCTCTACTTCATTTTTTGTACTAAATCTGGGAGGTTGTGAGAGTCCTATGGCTTAAAACTTTAGGGCCAATTATGTGGGATTTCTCAAAACTATTAATGAAGTTTTCACTTAATGGAAAGAAGTTGTGTTTTTGGGGACTGCCCTTAAGAATCTGACCTTTGAAGGTAGCCATGAGTTGTTGAAAAGAAGTGGGTTACTTTTGCAGCTAGTACCTGAAACCAGTATGCAGCCAAAAAGGAGCCATGGGGGGCATACATGAATTAATTCAAATGTTTATAGGGGTTTTTGATGAACCAAGGGGGTTGCCACCCCCTAGAACACATGATCACATAATTGTACTTAAGGAAGGCACACCACTAATTTCTACTAGGCCATATTGCTACCACCACTACCAAAATTCAAAAATTGAAAAGATAGTGAAAGACCTATTAGACTCAGATCAGAGTTAATCCTGAAGATGTTGAAAAAATTACCTTTCATACTCATGAAGGACAATACAAATTTTTAGTAATGCCCTTCAAACTGACCAATGCACCGGCCACCTTCCAAGGTTTAATGAGCGACGTATTTCGACCCTTTTTGAGGAGACTTGTCCTAGTGTTCTTTGATGACATACTAATTTACAACAGGTCATTGGTAGATCATTTGGTGCATTTAAAACAAGTTCTGGAGGTGCTTAGAGACAACAGGCTGCATGCCAAACTTTCTAAATGCAGTTTTGGGGTCAAGGAAATTGATTATTTGGGGCACATTATTTCAACCAAGGGGGTCAAAGCTAATGTTTTTAAGGTGAAATCAATGTTGGAATGGCTTGTACTTGTCAATCCAAAGTCATTAAAGGGGTTTCTTGGATTGACAGGCTACTACAAAAAACATCCCTTTTAAGAAAGAATGCCTTCAGCTAGAATGAGGAGGCCGCTCAAGCATTTTGGAAACTTAAAGAGGCAGTTTTTAATCCTCCAATTTTAAGGTTGTCGGATTTCTCTAAGATCTTCACTATTGAGTGCGATGCAAGTGGGATTGGAATAGGTGCTATTTTAATGCAGGAAGGGCAGCCTATCGCTTATATGAGCAAGGCACTAAAGGGTAAGGCATTGTTGTTGTCAACCTACAAAAAAGAGCTGTTGACCTTAGTCATGACTTTGCAAAGGTGGAGACCCTATTTGTTGGGTCAGTCATTTACTGCTAAAACAAACTAGCAAGCACTGAAATTTCTGCTTTAACAGAAGGTAGGCACAGTGGCACAACAAAAATGGATTACCAAACTTATGGGCTATGACTTCCTTTTTTTTAATAAGTAAAAATATTATATATATATATATATTAAAAGGAGTAACCAAGTACATTGATGTATACAAGAAAACACCTTGCCCATAAGAACCCCTAATAACCCAAAAATCCCGTGGAAAACAACCCAAAATACACTAAGCCCAACCCCAACCCCTTGTTTCCCGTAGAACTAAAACTCTACCCAAAAACCCCATCCCAACCCCTTGTTTCCGTCTTCACAATAGCCTCCCTTTAGACTTCCCTCTAGTTGAGCTACCATCCTCGGCGTCGTAGTTGATTGTCGAAAAGAGACACTGTAACTCCCTGCTTTTCTTGAAACTTGATTTGGTTTCAAGCGAGTGACTTGCCTCAATCGCAGTAATTTTTAAATTGATCTTTACATCCTCCATGTGAAATTCCCACGAACTGCTAAATTTTGTTAACTTTAGGCAGAATCCAATCTGCTATTGGAGGAAGAGAGACCAAGGGAGCCACAATATCCCCAAACACAGTATCCAGCTGCACTCCCGACTCTAGGCAAGGCACGAATGCCAAATCCATGTTCAAATCCCGTACCTCCTCAGCAACTCCATTGGTTATCTCCAATGGTATGACATCAAGTCATTTCACCTCTGATGATCCTTTATGTGCAACTTCAGCGGGTCCCTTCACTAATGGCATGACACCATTTTCCTTCAACTCCGACGAGGGAGCCATAGTTTCTTCGGGTACGAAAGTCACTGAAGTGAATGACATTCTATTACAAATGTCTTTAAGCTGATACCCGACGCAGAACTCACTTCAAATAACCCAGACTTCCTTTTGACACCCCATACTCTTTTGGATCTGGTTATAGGAATAGGGTTGAATCCGATTTTTTGTTTTCCTTTATCTGAGTTTAAAGGATTTGAGCCTATCTTAGTCTTGTTCTTTACAACCCTGTTGTCTCCAGTTGAAAGTAGGTATATTTTTGTATACGAAAAAGCTATTGCTGCCTTCAATTCGACAAGTTGGGTTTCCATCTCTTTTAAAGAATTATGCATTGCGACAAGCTGGTTTTGAGGCGTGATCTGCAGACCACTTACATCATTCCCCTTAATATGAAACCCTGAATTATGCCCGGTCTTCAAAGTTGCCGCATATGATCGTCTCGACACCGTGGATGTACTTGGGTCTTTATGATTCACCTCCAAGTTGATATTCTCATTCTTCTTTTGGTTTTCCTTCTTTGACCCATCAGCAAAAAGCATATCCGCAGCTCTGCGTAATTCCGCAGCAAATTTCTCCCAACCCAGACCTTCATACCCTTTAGAAATGGCTACAACACTCCACCGGCCTCCTCCACCATATTCGGTGACAGTTAAAAACCTACCATGCTTATTGGAGCATCTTTGAGCCATGAATGTCCTGTTGCCTTCGCGCAAGTGTTTTGTGAAGTCCAAATTTTTTCCCGCTTGTAATATTGCTTCCATAGTAGCCGTCAACCATTCTAGACCACTACGACCCATCACTACAAATCTCCACACCCTTCTACTCCTCTCCACAATTTTTAATGATGATCTCCATGATTCTGGCAAAAGCTTAAAAGCCTTCGATTCCACCCAAAAGCGCACCAGCTGACCCATACTGATCAACCCTTCGACTTCAGATGCAGGGGCATCCCACGCTGAAATACATCATTCTGTAAAGCAGTGCGCGAAGGTGGCTGGAGTTATCAGGTTGGGAAAAACAGAGCCCCTTAACTGAGATAACGGAAACTACTAGTCACCGGAGGATGACTGGTGTCGGAGACCCCACAATGAGGTCGCCGGAGTCCATCGAACACGACTGTAACGATGGCTAATGCAAAGACTCAGGTCGCGCGAAGTAATGGAGGAAATAACGGAAAAAAAATAGCAGAATACTCCTAGTCGTCGGCAAAGGACCAACGTCGGATGCCTTACAACGAACTCACCGGAGTCCGTCGTCCAAGTTTGTTATGGAGTTGAAAGTGCACGGCGACAGTACGACACCTTCGATAGAGACGAAGTGAAAAATCAAGTTCGCCGGCAAGGATCAATGCCGGATGGCCCTCAGAGTGGACGCCGGGGTCCGTCGGCCTCATCTGTGACAGAGATATCACACTCCGATTGATGATGGGTGAGGGGTGGCGGCGGGTTGGTTGAGTTAGGGTTTTTGGCCATGGGGACATTTTCTGTCCAGGATTGGATTCATGAACTTAAACAAAGTTACTCTGCCTTAGCTGAAATGGTGGATTTAATGGATAAGTTGCAAAATAAACAAGAGGCTCCTCCAGGCTACTCCCTTCAACAAGGATTGGTTTTGAAAATAGGGCGAATTGTAGTGGTAGTAGATTCTAACTTAAAAAATAAGGTGCTAGACTACCTGCATGACAACCCACATGCAGGGCACACTGGATACTTAAAGACCTATCAACGAGCCAAGTGGGATTTTTTTTTTGGAGGGGGATGAAAAGGGGTATAAAAAAGAAAGTCAGAGAATGCAACATCTGTCAAGTGAACAAAAATGATACGGTACCAAATCTAGAGTTAATTTGGCCCTTTCGCTTTCCAAGCCAAACTTGGACTGACATTTCCTTGGATTTCATAGAGAGACTCCCTCTCTCTTATGGGAGGAGTGTTATCTTAATGGTTGTTGACCGCTACACAAAGTATGGCCATTTTATGGCTTTGGCACACCCCTATGCTGCCAAGGGTTGTGGCTTAGGCCTCATGGACTTGGTCTTCAAGTTACATGAACTTCCTAGGTCCATTGTGTCGGATCAGGATTCCATATTTTTGAGCTCTTTTTGGAGAAATTTATTTACACTACAGGGCTCCTCACTGAATTTTAGTTCTGCTTACATCCCCAATCGGATAGGCAAACATAGGTTCTAAATAAATGCTTGGAGAACTACCTACGTTGCTATGCTGGTACTAAACAAAGAGAATGGAGTAAATGGTTATCTATGGCAGAATGGAGCTATAACAACTCCTATCATACAACCACAAAGATATCACCTTTCCAAGCCCTTTAAGGCTATCCACCGCCACAATTATTGTCCTATGTGCTAGGGACTTCCTCAACTGAAGTAGTCGACCAATTTATGAGATCTAGAGAAAAAATTAGAGAACTTTTGAAAGAAAACATGGAGTGGGCTCAGAGTAGAATGAAAATATACGCTGACCGAAGGAGAACATCGAGGAGTTTTGAGATTAGGGATTGGATGTACTTATGTTTACAACCCTATTGTAAAAAATTCGTGGATAGCATTGTAATATGAAATTTTTGCCCAAGTTTTTTGGGCTGTTCCAGGTGTTGCAGAAGATTAAGATAGCTGCATATAGGTTGAGCTTGCCACCCTCTTCCAAAATCCATCAGATGTTCCACATGTCTTGCTTGAAAAAGAAGTTGGGGAGTTAGATTTAGCCCCTGCCAACATTGCCACCGGTGGATAAAAATAGGGATCTTCAACCCGAGCCTAAAGCCATGATAGATTTGCGGGTTAGACGCCAAGGCAACCAAGCTGTAATAGACGTGTTGGTGAAGTGGACTAGAACATCCTCGAACGACAATAGCTTGGAAGTTTTGTAGAAATTTCAAGAACTTTACGCGCACATTGTGGGCAAGGTTCTTTTAAGAGGGAGAATTGTTAGGTACTCATTCTGAATACAGAAGAAGGTTCCTTAAGCTGTTTGCATTCAAAACTATCCTCAACCTATCTCAACTCATCTCATCTTCATCATTACAACTTTTCTAAATTCTTACACAAAATATAATAATATTTTCTTTTCTTTTTCAAATCTCAAAAAAATCTTTCCAAATTTTCACACCAAAATATAATAAACAATCTTACTTTTTCAAATCCTAAAATAACTTTCTAAAATTCATACCCAAAATATAATAAATAATTCAACTTTTTCAAATCTTAAAATAATAATAATATTAAAAAATAATATTCATAAAATATCTTATTTTACTATTCACAAACCATTTCAACTCTCCTCTCAATACAAACGGCCTCAGAGTGGGAGTTGAGGACATTTACTCGATTCGTAAGTGTACTCAACTCTTCTTAATTCATCATTTCATTTTTATCATTATAATTTTTTTAAATTCTTATACAAAATATAATAATATATATTTTTTAAAATTATAAAATAATCTTCTCAAATTCTCATATCAAAATATAATAAACAATTTAACTTTTTAAAATTCTAAAAGAATCTTCCTAAATTCTCACACAAAAAATAATAAATAATTCATTTTTCAAATCTTAAAATAATAATAATATTAAAAAATAATATTTATAAAATATCTTATTTTACTATTCATAAACTATTTCAACTCTCCTCCCCTCAACACATTGAGGCTGTCGAAAGAGAGGAAGCCATGTTAAGTGGTCGGTAGAATAATTGGGGGTAAGACGGTGCCGTTTATAACCAGGGCCTATACGGTGTCGTTCACTAGTTTAATTAGAATGTTGCATTTTGTTATCATGTTGCCCGTGTTGTCCGCATGAGAGAGTCAGTTAGCATTTTGTTATTTTCTCTGTAAGCAGTATAAGAAGGAATGGGGGAGGGGGACAAGAGGGGATTTTATCGATTGTCTTGTTTTGGAATATTCTATCCAGGAGGTTGGGATTTGTCTCGAATCTATCCTGTGAAATTATGAACGGTGAATGAATATTTTACATTCCCTTCTCACAAATTACACCAGTGTCTCTACAACTTCCATTACAATCATTCAATTTACTACCCAATATTATAAGATCTACAACATACTTGATACGGTCTACAACACATCAGAAAATGAAAGATTAAGACCTTTATTATTATAGAAAGAATATTTCTTCTGTTATTTTTTTTCAATGAAAATGAAAGGAAAAAATCTTATGATCCATCTTTAAAGTGAACTTTTACCATCTGAAATCAAGTTGCCACATAGCATGTGATGTTTCTGAAGCAAGACTTAAGATAATGGAAAAGGCTATTGGGCTTCCGAAGGGAGCTCACTTACTGATGTTGTAGTTTCTTCAATCGCAATCGTCGCTAGGTCTGAAATCTGAGCAATTTGGGTCATTTCTTTATTCATTGTTTTCTTGGTATTCCTCAGGGCCCATCTTTTTATAGATGATCCCACGCCAGGAGGGAGGAAGCCTTCTTTGATTGTGCTACCCATCTTCATGTGGTGAAAATAAATTAGGTAAGAAAGAAAGAGGATTTTCATATCTCAGGTGAAGCTTATTGATTGATCAAACGACGAAGCATGTATATCTAACCTGGGTCACAATAGCATACAAAGGCAAGGTGCTGTAGCTACATAGCACTTGAACAATCACCCTGCATAAAGAAACTATCACATGAGCAACTGAATGATATGATGGGACAAGAACAAAAAATTAACATATGTTCCATAATTTCCTCTTGTTCCTCAAGTATTACCCCATAATAAGTCTTGTTACAATGTAACCTACTTTTTCCATGATGCAAGAGTTGAATCCGTATGTACTCTGCAAAGGAGTAAATGTGAAGAACTTAATAATGCAGTTGTATGTTATTATCAAAAAAAAAAAATAATAATGCAGTTGTATGTATGATGTACGGTTTTGGAACGAAATGTGAACTACTTAGCTAACTAGCTGATATATGTTTCCTCACCAAGCTCCA
>QEOT01123674.1:0-64086 GCA_003123785.1 Pterocarya stenoptera
CCAAGGGGGGCACATGTAAAAACACTTTAAAAAAAAGGTTTGTAGGTGTTTTACGGAAAAGTCAAAGACCAAAGGCATGATGGCATTTTCGTAATTATCAGGAATATCATGGCCATAAAGTTTAAAACTATATGTTAATATTTTCAAAAGAGTGCGAGGTTTTCTACTATACATTACTAGGAAAACATAAAACATAACAAAAAGTAAAACGAAACCAAAAGAGCAGGTGGTTCGACGGAGGCTCACCGAGAGAGAGAGAGGTCGCGACAGAGCTGGGCAAGAGAGGGGTGAAGGTGCAGTGATGGTCGCTGGGTAGCTTGCGGTGGGTTCGCTTGACATAAGGAGTTGCGGTTTAAGGTGGAACTGGTTGCTCTATTTTTGGCAAAGCAAAACAGAGGAAGTTGCTCGGTAGTTGGGACGCGGTGGGTGGATTGTTTTCATGGTGTTCGGACGTGATGTGGCGTGTAGTGGAGATGCCGTTGAGCTGGGCGTGAGGGCGAGAGAGGCAGAGAGAGAAAAGCGAGAGAGAGAGAACGAAAGAGAGAGCACAAATCTGAGAGAGAGAGAGAGAGAGAGAGAGAGAGAGAACGAAGCTCACTGCATGGAACAAAGTGGCATGCGGCTTCACTGACTTGAAGAGTAAAAACTGAAAATGCAATGGAGAGGGAAGAGAGATACAGCAGACGGCAACCCAGTGGAGAAACCGAAGGAAGCAACAACAAAAAAAAAAATGAAATGAAGGAGAAGAGAAGTGGGTCTGTGGCACGGCTTGAGGAAGAACGAAACTGGGTTCTGCGGAGCAACATTGAAGGAATCGGCGCATGAAGGAGAAGAAAAGAAAGAAAAGAAAAAGAAGAAGAGAAGAGGAAGAAGCCCTAAGGCTGGGAGTCAACGATGCCGCATGGATAAAATGAAAGGCTGGATTGGGGGGTTACAGATGGACTGAAACCAAATGGGCTGGGCCCATAAAAATAAAAAGAATAAAAATAAACATATAAGAAGCCCAGTCCAAAAAATAGTAAGTGCAACAAAAGAAAGAAAAAAAAAACACAATAAAAATAAACAAAAGTCATATAAAAAAAACATTACAACTCAATATTAATAAATAAAATAATTAAAGTCCAACAATAGAATAAAATAAAACAAAGAGCAATTTAAATGTAAAACAATAATTAATAACAAGAAAAACACATTAAAATAAATTTCACAATTTAAAAAATAAGAAAATAAACCAACGAGAAATCCAATAATTTTAAAAATAAGAGAACCAATATTTAAATTAAATAAAATAATCTTTTAGTTAAAATATACTAAAATACAGGGTATCACATCCTCTCCCTTTAAAAAATTTCGCCCTTGAAATTTGTAAGGTCAAACATCAACGCTAAGGCAGTTATAAGATACAACCCTAAATCATACCATCAAAAACTCTCAAACAGGCACGAGTAATGCTCTCTCAAGTCTACTCTTATAGGCAATTTCATCATACTCGCACTAGTCTTCCAATGGCACCTCACGTCTAGTACTCCTAGTGCGGCCATGTAATCTGAAATCTCCATTCCACAAGAACTTTAATACAACGCCCAGTAAATTCCAATGATAATCGTCTTCACACAATAAGTTGTGTTATTCTCAATTGACTCTTATGCCTTATCTTCCAAAATTTCATTGTATTCTACAAGTTGGTAACCTATTAGCCACTTCCAAAGCTAACCATCAATAAGCATTTCCATCATCCTTAGTCAAAACCAAAATTTCTCCAACGTACAAGTGATCCAATCCTCTACCATTTCCAACAACCAGACTTATTCCCTCAAAATCAAAAAGAATCATCTGCTAAATCTGCACCATTCATTATCCTTAAACCTTATATGGATCAATCCTAAAACCTGCCACTATAGCCTCCAACTAATAACAATTAATTTTTCAAATTTGATCCAAATCTTCAATCCTCAGAGAAACACACGAACTAAATCAATACCTTCAATCCCCAAAGAAAAATTCTCCTAAAAAAATTCATATATCAATAACTCAACTCTGATCAACCCCATTTTAATGGTCACAAACTAATCAGTCTCCAAAAATAAATTAAACTAGCACACCAAGCTTGCAGAATTAGAAACTCAAATCTTATTACCAATCTGTCCTTCAAATCTGCAATTCTAAGATCTTAAACTATATTAGAATCATTTTCCAAAATTCGTAAGATCGATGAACTTATATCCAATAATAAAACAATCGATTCCCAAAGCTTTCCAAAATCTAAAACATTAAATGATAACAAATCATTTCCTAAAGTCTACAAAACTTTAAACCTTTGGTGAAATTCTTGAAAATCTATCATTAAAGTTTTGTTGAACTTACCTCCTACTCTAAAGCCTTATGTCATATCTCCACGAAATCTAAAACCTCAATTATCCTACTCTCTAAAGAGATCACCCAAATCATGCCGTCCTTTTAAGCCTCGATATTACAAAAGCAAACCAAGTTGATAAAAGTTCAAGCCTACTATACTAAATATTAAGACTTAATAATGGCATTCTCAGTCGTACCATCTTCCTGCCATAGCTTAACCTTTAACCCACTTTCCAATTCCGAATGAAAACAAAACAAAATAAAATAAAACGAAATAAAATGAAATAAGAGATATTTCATAAATAAAAGAACATAATTCAAAATTACAACTTAAAAAAAAAAATTCTGGTACTTCACCTACAGGACAAGTAGTTTTATCCAGAGCCAAACCTCAAACTCATCATCCTTAAAATTTGTTGCCCCTAAAGCAAGTCTAAAATACTCAATCTCTCATACTTATTCCATGCCTATTTAATCCTTGATAATTATGTCAAACATAATGTTCTGAGATTCTAACCTTCGAATATTCTCACATATGCTTTAAATGCTTCATACCCCTCCTTGTATACCCATGCTTACACTTAGTTCCCTTCTTGATACATTATGGGACCTAGATCAAGTCTAAAATATCAACCTCAACCATGCCCTTAAAAGCCCAATGATAACTCCGAACCCTCCACATAATGTAATAAACTCATACTAATATCGAGATACACTCTACACAGTCCTTGACCTTTTGTCTCATACTTGATTCATGAAGATATTCAACTCGTGATTTCTAAAAGTTGAAAGTTCTCAATAATCCTCAAAAACTGAAAGTCTATAGCCACAAGATTCAAGTCCTAAGTCATCTCAAGTTAACAAATTTTCAAACTTCAAGAGATTTACTCTCAAAATCATATTACCGAAACCATGCTTCCATTGCGCATTCTGATGATTTTGCCAAAAATGTTTAAAACTAGGAGTCTAATCTATTTTAATATCTACAAAGATAACTCTTACCACACTTTGATAGCAACTTGCTTTCTCATCTCCTAAATCCATGCACACTCAATCATACTCTTTCATTCTTAGTCACATTCAGATATGAAAGTTTCATAAACGACCATGAGACATCTTGAGAACTTGGATTTTTTTTAACAAATGTTTCAAAATATAGGATTCATATAAACATATGCAACTAGTTGCAATCATAAAACATGAATATATATACTACTTCGAAATTATAAAAGTACCAAAAGTACACACAATGTACTAACAAAATATCTCCAGAATCTACATTCCTTCCAAAACTTATACCTTCAATCTTATCAGATCATTCTGTAAAAATCTACAGAATGAGCCCATAGAATTTAAAACCTCAATCATCAGGAAATTAGCTCATAAAATTTGCAAAATCTAACACCTCAAGTTTCATAAAACATCATTCCCAAAGTTTGCCGATTCTAAAACCTTATATACCATCAAGATTAATCTTTATAGTTCACACAGTTCTAGACATCAAATCAAAACAGAAATTAATTCCTAAACCCGCCTGTAACTCAAAACCCCATATACTATAATCTGCAGAACCTCAAACCTTAGTTATCCACATCATCATCTCTTAGTCTTCAAATTCCTAAAACCTGAAATTACTTCCGAAACCTATAGATGTCCGAAACTTCAAAATTTATAGTCTGCAGAATCTCAAACCTAGCTCTGATACCAACTGTAACGCCCCGTCCCCATGGGTCCGGAGATCATATTTCCCAATAATCAACCTCAACATTGCTAGTATATTTCTAAAAGTTTCAAATCAAACATAAACACTTCAAATTTAATTAACCACACAAATCCATATATCAAATCCTCGATACAGTAATCCAAAAATATCAACTTCTCTACATGGCACTTAAACCCACCTTTCAACAATATAATTATAGATTCCAAATTTCTAAGATTATAAAGGAATTTTGATTCAAACTCATTCTCTCAATATGATCAATTCTTCAAGATGCCAAGACATCAGAACACAATGAAATTTCTAAACAAAAATCGCCAATACTCATCTAAAGCTTTCTATTCTTAATCCATTACTCTTAAGTCATCTCACCCAGTGCTTCACAGTCGTGATTCTAGGCTAAAAAGTCCAAAATCATCTGAAAATATTATGAAGATAAGGGAGTGAGTTATCAACAACTTAGTAAGCAGAGAACATATACTAGTATGTAAACATGAGCCTTTTCAGAAAGTTCAGCATGCAGAAAACAAAACATTTCATTTTCATATGCAGATCTAAAAAAACATGTTATCAGAAAATCAGAGCTACTTTTCAACCTTTTCATATTCATAAACCATTTTCATATTCAAAAACCCTTCGGCATAACATAACTGAACATCTTCATCTTATCATATTATATCATATCATATATCATGTTTAACCCCGGTGGTAGGGTTGTGCTATCCCCGGTGGCCAAACCAGGCAGTATCGTATTGTAAAAATTTCACTTTTTCAATCTCGGAGCCTTGAGTGTGCACACAGGAAAGAACACATAAAAAATCACTTTGTTTCCAAAGTGGGTGCACTCATATCATATCATGTTGGTACCAAACATATCACTGAATAGTATCATATCAGAACCATATTTAGAATCAGAACCAAACCAGATAAGTATGCCAAAGGTTGTTTATATCCATATCATATCAAAACACGTGCCAAACATATTTATATCATTTCCATTTGATAAAAAACAGATCCAAATAATTTCATATCACATGTAAATCTCAATGATATCATATTCGCTCTTTTGCATATTTCAGAAACATGTCAAATATTGCTCATGTCTATACTTTTCATGTCAAAAGCATTTCTTTTCTCTTTCATACATATCTCATGAATGAATGCAAAACACATACTGAGGTTGTTTTTCACATTTTCTTTTTAAAAAAAAATGCACATTTTTACAAACCAATCTCAGTTCGTTTCTTTTTATGCAAATCTAACATAGGAACCCCACTTACTTGAACTTCTTAGTTTTTTAGAAATTCTCCACAATAGTACTGAACAATTGTTAAACATCACCTATAAAAATTCATACAACTTAAATAAATCTTCAATGAACATATAATCTCATATTACACTTGAAGTACTTATTTTAATTCCTCAAAAATCTAAAGTTTTTCTAAATTCTAAAATACCATCAGTTCCTAAAATCATCAATATCCACTTAAACGAATCCGTACCAAAGAGAATAATCGAATAAATATTATGATAAATACGGCATTCAAAGAATACAGTTGTTTTAAAAATAATAAACTACCATCAACGTATTATAGATTGATAGAAAACTGAGGCTACTTAAAATCCCATAAAAATAAGCCCAACTTAAAACGAGTTCAATCAAAAACTAAATAGTTCAAATTAACAATATAATCATTTTTCTTTTGTGTAATAAAACCCAAGTCTATTGATTAAAACATAACCAATTAAACCAAGCCCATTAAAACATAAACCCATTAAACTAAACCCACGTAACAATATATCTGAAACCATCGTACCAAGGGGGGCACATGTAAAAACACTTTCAAAAAAAGGTTTGGAGGTGTTTTACGGAAAAGTCAAAGACCAAAGGCATGATGGCATTTTCGTAATTACCAGGAATATCATGGCCATAAAGTTTAAAACTATATGTTAATATTTTCAAAAGAGTGCAAGGTTTTCTACTATACTTTACTAGGAAAACATAAAACACAACAAAAAGTAAAACGAAACCAAAAGAGCAGGTGGTTCAACGGAGGCTCACCGTGAGAGAAAGAAGTCGCGGCAGAGCTGGGCAAGAGAGGGGTGAAGGTGCAGCGATGGTGGCTAGGTAGCTTGTGGTGGGTTCGCTTGACATAAGGAGTTTCGGTTTAAGGTGGAACTGGTGGTGGGTTGCTCTGTTTTTGGCAAAGCAAAACAGAGGAAGTTGCTCGGTGGTTGGGACGCGGTGGGTGGATTGTTTTCATGGTGTTCGGACATGATGTAGTGTGTTGTGGAGATGCCGTCGAGCTGGGCGTGAGGGCGAGAGAGGCAGAGAGAGATGAGCGAGAGAGAGAACGAAGAGAACGAAAGAGGGAGCACAAATCTGTGTGTGTGTGTGAGAGAGAGAGAGAGAGAAAGAGAGAGAGAGAGAGAGAGCTCAGCGTGAGAGAGAACGAAGCTCACCGCATGGAACAAAGTGGCGTGCGGCTTCACTGACTTGAAGAGTAAAAACTGAAAATGCAATGGAGAGGGAAGAGAGATGCAGCAGATGGCAACCCAGTGGAGAAACCGAAGGAAGCAACAACAAAAAAAATGAAATGAAGGAGAAGAGAAGTGGGTTTGTGGCATGGCTTGAGGAAGAACGAAACTGGGCACTGCAGAGCAACAATGAAGGAGTCGGTGCATGAAGGAGAAGAAAAGAAAGAAAAGAAAAGAAGAAGAGAAGAGGAAGAAGCCCTAAGGCTGGGAGTAAATGACGCCGCATGGATAAAATGAAAGGCTGGGTTGGGGGGTTACAAATGGATTGAAACCGAATGGGCTGGGCCCATAAAAATAAAAAGAATAAAAATAAACTTATAAGAAGCCCAGTCCGAAAAATAGTAAGTCCCACAAAAGATAAAAAAAACACAATAAAAATAAACAAAAGTCATATAAAAAAAACATTAGAACTCAATATTAATAAATAAAATAATTAAAGTCCAACAATAGAATAAAATAAAACAAAGAGCAATTTAAATGTAAAACAATAATTAATAACAAGAAAAACACATTAAAATAAATTTCACAAGTTAAAAAATCAGAAAATAAACTAACGAGAAATCCAATAATTTTAAAAATAAGAGAACCAATATTTAAATTAAATAAAATAATTTTTCAGTTAAAATATACTAAAATACGGGGTATCACACTTTCTCCTGTCCTCTATATAGTTCTGACACTATCCTACTGTGTTCTTCTAAATTTTCTTTCGTTTTTCAACAGTAGCACGGAAAAGTGCCGATCTACTACTTTTCAACCACCCATGACCGCCATGCACCACACTTCAAGACTCCCTAGCTGTCGATCCTTCAGACCACTGTAGCAACTATAAAAAAACGTAGCATATGTGTCTCACGTGTAGCCCAAATCGTTTGTGAATCTCACGCGCCGCCGCACCAGAGAGAGTTTGTCGCAGCCACATGTGGCATTTTTGGGGTCATGGCCATGAATCTCTTAGATCCAACCAACCTCCACTCTTCTAGTGTGGTACATATTCTTCATTTTTTAATGGGTGGAGGTCAAGTCATTGGTCCCAGATCTTTTTTTTTTTTCTTTTTTTTTTTTTTTTTTTTTTTTTTCTATGTTGTACTAGTTGGTTTGAGATGAATGTCGAGGCCTCCCACTTTGTTATCTCTTGTATCATATAATTGTTTTATATATTTATAGTATGCGTACTTGGGAAAAAAAAAAAGTTCCAACTGGGATATCTTTCTAATTCATTAATATTATAATCTTATAATTATACAAAACCACTCATTATTGTTTTTCTTAATTATGACATGGTCATTAATTGAAAATCGTATTTATTATTGTTGTGGGCTGTATATTGTTTTGATTAAATAGGTTCTAATTAACAGTACTAGTCTTTCGAAATTGCTTTTTCTAGCATGCATATTGTTCTGAATAACGGAAAACCATGGATCATACTGTCAAAAATATTTCTAGCACCCACATATTGACTAATAATGAGAAGCAAATATCAGAACACAATTTTCTGTTCTTAGCCAACTGGCCGGTGTGGGGAAGAATCACATGTTTATTGTGCAGCTGACGTCCGTGCAATATATGCGTGTTTCAATCTTTTTGAAAATATTCACTGCCAAAAAGTGAAAAGATGCTAATTACCTTCATATGTGTAATTACCTACATATGAAGGTAATTACATGAAAAGACCAAAAAGTGACATGAACAGACATGCTAATATATGTTAGTTCTAGTAATATAACCATAAATCTCGAGCAAAAAAACTCATTCACATTATGAAGTACTGCTTGTTTTAGCCTATCTATCTACATATATAAAAAATAATATATTGATGGAATATACAGCTAGCTAGGTTAAAAATAATGTGAGGCCAAAGACCGTAACGATCGTAAGCTCCTAAGCATTGAGAAGAGAAACTCATGTACATGATTTGAATTAAGTGGGCTCTAATTAGAAAAATAAATTAAAGATATACATCGATCGAATTCTTAACTTCCATCTAGCTTAAATATTTCATACCTTGCCAAGTACCAAAAAATATCCAAATCGTGTTTTCATTTCTTCTTCCTATAGCAAAGTCAAAAATGGTCAACTGAAAAGAAAGAAAATTACTCGCCACCTTTTTAATCTTCATACACATTTACCATCGCATCATGCGAGATTGGCTCCATGGGACCGTACGTCATATGTACTGCTTAACATTCGACCACTAAAACAAGACAGAAATTGTGATGAGTGAAGTTGCAAAAGTCAAAGAACTATCAAATGTTGAATGATAAATAGAACAGAGTCATCAAGTACCACGGGAGAAAGAGCTAGATGAGACAGATATGACAGACTGTTAATGGGATTAATAATTCTAATGGCATATATGCTGTAATGATCTCCAAGTCTCAGGATTATTTGGAAGGTTTTACATTGGATAGACATTTCTTCTAAACAACGAGAAAGGAGAATTGGCTTGGACTAGGCTGGGTTGCACGCATGCATGGAGATCATGAATTGGCTGGCTGTATGTTTTTCTTCCAGGGTTTCACACCCAAACACTATTTAAACGTTTGACCTTTAGAAACCAATTGTTGCCTCTCACAAACACACAGTACTCTTTCTTCAAAACACAGTTCACAGATTTGGATTTGATAGAATATTCCTGGAATACACAAATAACCTTCACAATTGAAGAAATTAATTAAAAGTTGGTCGGTATGTTTGATCATGTCATTGGTTGGACCTATTTGAAACAAAATGGCTCGATGTCAGCTGGGCCAAGTATTTCCTCCCTATGCCCGGTCAGAATCAACAGCCAAACCAGATTCATGACCTCCACCTTCCTTCGTTTTTTTTTTTTTTTTTTGGGTTGTCATGTACTTGAGATTTGTGACATGTTGTATAGTCACAAACAACGTTTCTCACTTATAAATTGGAGAGGTCCTTTCCTCCCCAAGCACAGTCAGATCCAGCTGCCAGCTCTAGGTTCACCTCCCAACCCCTCTCTCTCTCTCTCTCTCTCTCTCTCGTTCAATCTCTTAGACAGTTCATAAAAAGTGTCATATGCAGTATTGTTCCGAACAAGGTTTCTACATATATATTAGAGAGTTCTGGGTTTGGCTTTCAATAAAACATTTTTGCCACACATCAGATATATAGCTTTTGTTACTCTTGTAGGGATCTTCTCGTATTATATTATCTCTCCACTTCTATAATCTTTCCTTTCAAACCAGAGCAATGGATATTGCTTCTCCAAATATTGAAAATGTTGGACCTTTCACTCGTGCATGGGAATGGCTCAAGGCCTTGCCTATAAGGTTATGGGCTATGGCAGTCGAGTTTGCAAATAAGATGAAGAAACTTGGACAAGATGATCCCCGACGAATAGTCCATTCGCTCAAAGTAGGAGTGGCTATCACTTTGGTTTCCTTGTTCTATTATGTCCGACCGCTCTTCGACCGTTTTGGTGAAAATGGAATATGGGCGGTTTTAACCGTCGTTCTAGTATTCGAGTTTTCAGTTGGTAAGCATGAGAGTTATATATCTACCAGAATTCTTGTCGCATTTATATGACTTTAAAAACTACGAGAAACTAATTAGTGCACATAAAATCCTGAATTGGAGACATGAAATTCTGATGCTGAACTTTTCTTTCCCATCATTTATAGGAGCAACATTGGGAAAAGGCCTAAACAGGATGCTGGCAACGTTGTCCGGTGGTGCGCTAGCTGCCGGAGTTAATCAGGTGGCAACTCGCTTCGATGGGAGGGGACATCCCATAGTACTTGGAGCCTTAGTCTTTATAATAGGTAAATACATAGTCCATTGCTGTGTTAAAATTATTTTTATTATAAAATTAGTAATTTGGTAACTTATTTGGCGAAATCTTTTTTACCAAGTTAATATACTTGGTAATTTCATAGTCGTGAGATGTGACATGTGACATGTGATATGCATGCAGCTGCAACGGTAACATTTATGAGATTCTTCCCTGCACTGAAGGCAAGATACGATTATGGACTGATGATATTCATATTGACTTTCTGCATGGTATCTGTATCGAGTTACCATGGTGATGAGGTTCTAGATATGGCCTACCAGAGGCTATACACAATCATCATTGGTTGCTTTATTGCTATCATTGTATGCATCTGTGTATGCCCTGTCTGGATTGGAGAGAATCTGCAGAACCAAATAGCTAACAATTTGGAAAAGCTTGGGAGTTTCTTAGAAGGTATTCTTCCAAACTACAACCAAACAAGCTTTACATGTCATATATATACCTTGTTTTATTGTTTGCATCAATTTCTGACCGAGTCAAAGTCACAGGATTTGGTAGGGAATACTTCAGATTGTCAGAGGAAGGGCATTCCACGGATGATAAACCATTTCTTCAAGGGTATAAAAGCATTCTGACTTCTAAAGACAAGGAAGAAACTATGGTACGTACGGGTCTAACATTGTCAAATTTGTCTCCAGCAAAGAAAAACAAAAAAGAAAGGAGGTGTTGCTTGAATTAATTTCCACTAATTGATTCAATCTTTCTGAGTTTGTATCATTGCTATTTTTTTCAGGCCAATTTAGCGAGATGGGAATTTTGGCACTATCGTTTTGGGTTCCGTCATCCTTGGAATCGTTACCTTAAAGTTGGAACCTTGACTCGGCAGTGTGCCTACAAAATTGAAGACCTCCACAGCTACCTCAAGTACAATGAGATCCAAGCTGTAAGTCAGAAATATCCATGATTTCCTAAACAGAATTCTCTCTTTGACAGCCAAAGTTGTTACGTACATATATAAGACTTTTCTTTAATTGATCGAGACTCTTGCATATATATATATCAGACCTTCTTTCCTCTTATATTTCGAGTCTGAATTTCTTCAGTGACCTATCTTTTGCATGCCATCCTTACAGACACCCACCGAGTTCCGAAGAGAAATTCAAACGATTTGTTCAGAATCTGGCGAAGCACTGAAAGAATTAGCGTCAGCGATCAGAAAGATGAGGCGGTCAACATCAGTTAACAATATTGTAAACTCAAAAGTTGCAGCCGAGAATCTCAAGTCCATGCTCAACACGACTTCCCTTTGGGAAAATGCCAATCTCCGAGAGATTATACCAACTGCTGCAGTCGGATTAATTCTAATCGACATTGTGCCATGCACTGAGAAAATCGTGGAGGCTTTTCAGGAATTAGCCTCTCGTGCACGCTTCGAGAGGATGGACGACAGAGTTTCACCGATCAACGACGTATAATTTGCTTCATATATAGCGAAATTTACCATGTTGGAGTGAGAGCATCCGTTTCTTGTTAAACCCCGGTCGAGTACGATCGATAATAAATAAGAAGGCTTAACGTCGACTCATGATCGATAGTGAGCCAGCAATCTGAGATGTATCAAGGGAGGGGACAGTAGTCGTACGTACTAGGTTGTGAGCAGGGCATCAAATGTTGTAAGCCAGCCTCCAATACTCTTTTTCTTAATGAAAAGATGAGATTCGTTAACAGCAATATCCCAGTCTCAGATCTGACGGCCGCCTCTTCGACCCAATCATGAATTAATATAAAATTTTATAGACACGTCATTTAAATTCACAGAAGACTCATACTTTTTTCATGGACGGTACAAGATCTGTTCGCATTTATATATATTTTTTTATTCTATTAATATGATTGATTACTTATTTTTTTAATATAAAATAACTGATTTAATAAATTACATCAATAGAATGTATAAAAAAAAAACGTAAAAGTGACTGTATATAACAGAACTCAAAAAAATTATTTTCTCGCTTATAAATCAAACTTAGAATTAGAGCGGCTCAATACAAATTAAGATCTAAGATAAAAATATTTAAATGACTCATTCGTAATTATAGTATAATAAAATATAAATTATTATATAGAATATTTTCAAATTTTTAATAAAATGAGATCTTATTTAAAATCTTTAAATATTTTTTTAATTTATATTTAATACAACAACCTAAAATGAGGTCTCAATGCATATTTTGTGCCTCAATTTAGTAAAATCTTAAAACATTTATTTAAAAATATAAATAATTCATTGTATTAAATATTAAATTTAGTATTATGGAGTCTTGCACACATTGAAGAATATAAAAATTCTTTAAAATTTTATTTAATGAAATGGTTTTTTATTTTTCAATAAAATTAAAAAAAGAAAAACACCTCACTTTTATTTTTGGGAGCTTGCAAGGTGTGGGCCTTAACAATGTTTTGAATACCGTACCGGACGCCGTACCGGTCAAGACACTAGAATGAAATATTTCTATACCGGTATCATTTCGTATACCGTTTTGAGATAGTTGATATATGAATAAATTATATATAAATACATATATATATAAATTATAAATAGCCTAATCTTAATTAGATGTCAAAAAATGAACTTGTAGTTTGAAAAAATGAAAACAAAAAAGTTAAAGGCCGGTACAGCATATACCGACCATATCGGTCGGTATGGTACAATATTTAAAACAATGGGCCTTAGACCTAGACTCTAGAGGTCAAAATAACTCGGACACTTGTACTAGGGCTGTGCAGAAAATGTTAAGACCCGGTCTGTCCGTGTGGCCCGATCCGACCCGACCAAAACAGGGGGTTGAAATAACTTGCGGGTCGAACCCGTTGAAACCATATAACCTTATATAAGAAACCAAAAAAAAGGGTGGATTGAAACTTGTTCACTCTCTTCAAATAAAAGCTCTTAGAAACCCTAGCCTCCAACAAGAAAAACATTGCCATCTCCAGACTCTGCGGCTTCCATCACCGAACTCTATGTTGCCAAGTACAACATCGACGTCGAGTCCCTGCTCGAGAAATTGCACATGGGTGGTGTCAGCTCCTCCACCAAGGGTCACGCTGCTGAAGCTTCTTCTTTTTCTTTCGGTGGGTTTGTGGTCGAAAGCGTTTCAGGGGGTGATAGATGAGATTTTGTGGGGATTTGTATAAGGATTTGCAATGAGGCATCAGATTCACGAACAACAGCTTCCGTTACCTTAATTTGGTTTGGATACCAATGTTGTGGGGCCAGGAGACATCGTGCGGGTGAGCATTGAAGGATTGAACACTGGGTGGATGAGCATGAGCCGCAACCGGGGACAGAATTGGTAGTCCAATGCCGTTCTTGTTGGCCAGTCTCTTTCCTTCAGGGTCACGGGCTGTGATCGATCAAAAGTTTCTCTTTTTTTTTTTTTTTGTGATTCCCCTTTATTTTAGCCTGCTTTCCCAGCTTCAATTTTCCTTTATTTTCTCAAGAAAATTTGAAGTGATGGGGTGAGGATACTTTAAAGTTGTGTCTGTAATAGTGGGCGCTGGCTAAATTTGAAAATTTAAGAAAGGGATTGTGCATTTATTCGTGAATTCTTGAGAAAATGGGCTCTGTTTGTATTGGTTGATGCTGCGTTTTGATCAGATTGTATAGGGATAGTGGGATTTTTAAGGTTATTTTGGATCTGTTTCCAATATTGGGTCGGGTCGGGTCGGGTCGGGCCGGGTCGGGCCAAAACATGGGACAGGTCGGGTTGCAGCCCTAACTTGTACGATTAATTGAGGATCCGTGACAATGTTGCTTAATTAAGTTGAAGTATGAAAGACGAAAAAATAATAATAAAAGAAATGATGCTTCAAATGTTTATGGTAAAAGAATATGTTCGAGATATGAGATGATTTTTGCATATTTATGTTTATTATTCATTTTTAATAAGATTGCATTTGCCTCGTATGAAGGTTTATTTCTATCTATTTAATGTTTATACTAAACCTCGCTCCCAAGCTGTTCCTCACTTTTCAATAAGGTAGCCCACTGGTGGAACCTTGGGGGCGAGCAAAGAACTCACCCCGAGCTTCTCCACTGTGGCTAGCGAGGATGCACGCTCATGTGCTCTTCCATGCGGTGGCCGAGATGGCGAGCATTGTTGATTCCTTGATGCTCGCCTAGTTAACGAGCATTTAGTTCTTTCTGTTGCTAGTTGCCATGCTCGGAAACATGCTTTCTAGAGATGTGATGAGGATATTTCTCCTCAATCAATGTCTTCCCATATATGCCATAGTTGACCCTTAATTATGTCATTTGATTATTGTATATTCTTTTAGTTTCTATTGTAATTTCCATAATCTATACAATCTATAAATCCTATAAATGAAAGATATTCACCACAAGCAAGGTGTGGTGGTTTTTATCAAACACTCTCATGGTATCACAAGCCTACCTGGATTGACATCCCTCTATCCCAATGGCTTTAGATTCCTCCCCCACCCTCCTTCCCTTCAACACCATGATTCACACAGTAACCATCAAGCCCTCCTCCACCAATTACCTGCAATGGAAGAGCCAACTTCTTCTCCTTTTTGAGAGCCAAGAATTGTTAGGTTATATTGATGGAACCCTTGTGCCACCCTCACATTTTGATCCTGTTGATTCTCAGACACCAAATGACAAATACCTAGCATGGAAAGCCACTGACCAGCACCTCCTCAACTATTGCCCTCGTCCCTCACCGAGGAAGCCATGGCTGAAGTCGTCGATCTCTCAACCTTTCGTGATGTCTAGCTCGCCTTGGAAAACACCTTCAACCACCGCTCCAAAGCCCTCGAACTCCATCTCAAGGATGATCTCCAGTTGATAAAAGCGCGACTCCCGTCCTGTTGCTGCATATTCTAGAGCTTTCAAAGCTCTTTGTGACCAACTCCATTCGATTGGTCGGCTAGTTGATGGCACCGATAAGGTGCACTAGTTCCTCTACGGCTTAGGGTCTGATTTCTCGAGCTTCTCCACCGCTCAAATGGCCCTAACCCCTCTCCCCTCATTTGCGAACTTGATCTCCAAAGCAGAGAGTTTTGAGATTTTTCAAAAATCTCTAGACTCTTCTGCCTCCCCTGCTGTGGTGTTTATTGCCACCAAAAATTTCCCTCATAGTGGTGGCTCCTCCAGTAACCAACAAGGTCACAACAATGGCCAAGGCAGTAGTTTTTCCAGCCGCAGACAAAGATAGGGACATGGCAACTCTAGTCAAGGGCATCATCCTCCACGATGCCAAATATGCAGGTTGGATGGCCACTACGTTGATCGCTGCCACCAGCGTTACGCTTTGAATGAGCCCTCTACTCAACTCGTTGAGGCGTCATGAGCTTGTGCTCTCTCTCTAAAGATGTGGCCTCAGACTGGTCCCTAGACACAGGGGCTTCGGCCCACATGACAGCAGACACCTCTCAACTAGATCATTCCACTAATTACATGGGTAAAGATTGTGTAATTGTTGGGAATGGTGCGTCTCTACCCATTACCCATACTTGTAAAATTTCTCCTACCCCCAATATCCATCTCTTAGATGTCCTGATTTTTCCCCATCTTACCAAAAATCTGTTGTCCATTAGTAAATTAACATATGATTTTCCTTTATCTATTACATTTACTAATAATTTGTTTAATGTTTAGAATCGCAAAACAGGAAGGGTGATGGCAACCGACAAACATGATGGGGGCTTATATGTGCTAGAGAGAGGCAATCATGTGTTTATTTCTATCCCTAAAAATAAATCTCTTCATGCTTCCTATGATTTATGGCATGCACGACTTGGACATGTCAATCACTCTGTTATTTCTCTCTTAAATAAAAAAGGACAGCTTTATCTTACCTCTTTGTTGCCTTCCCCGCATTGTGTAGTACATGTCAAATTGCGAAAAGTCATCGTTTGCCTTATACTCGTTATGAACATAGGTCGTCTAATGTGCTAGATCTTATTCATTGCGATACATGGGGTTCTTCCCCAGTCAAATCAAATTTGGGTTTTGTCTACTTTGTTCTCTTTGTTGATGACTATTCACGCTTCATGTGGCTCTACCCTTTGAAATTAAAATCTGATTTTTATGATATTTTTCTACAATTTTAAAATTTTGTGGAAAATCAATATTTTGCTTGTATCAAAATTTTTCAAAGTGACGGAAGTGCCAAATTTACTAGTAATTACTTTAAAGCTCATCTTCGTAATTCTGGCATTCATCATAGGCTTTCCAGTCCATACACACCTGCCCAAAATGGTTGCGTAGAAAGAAAACACCACCATGTGTCTGAGACAGGATTGACCCTTCTCTTTCATTCCCACATTTCTCCTCGTTTTTGGGTTGATGCCTTCAGCATTGCAACCTACATCATTAATTGCTTGCACACACCACTTCTTGGAGGTAAATCACCTTTTGAGATTTTGCATGGTAACTCTCCGAATTATGAAAACTTTCATTCTTTTGGTTGCCGTGTCTAACCTTGCTTATGTGATTATATGCCTAACAAATTTTCTCCTCACAGTATTCCTTACATTTCCTTAGGTTACAATCCCTCTTACAAAGGGTTTCGTTGCCTTGATCCCACCACCTCTAGGCTCTACATGATGACTAGACATGCTCAATTTGATGAAACTAACTTTCCTTCCCTTACTACCTCCCAAGCTCAACCCATATCCTCACTTCATTTTTCCAATTTCCAGGAACCCAACCTTTCCCATACAGACTCTCCTCCCTCTTCCTCTGATGCCCGTTCCCCACAAATTACTCAATCTGGGTCTCGTCCGTGTGTTATTTGTACTGATCCAGTGGATGAGTTATTGCAGGCCCCCGATTCTCTTACTAGTCCCTCTTTCCAGCACACAGCTACTAGTCCGCCCCCTTCTGAGACAAGTGCATATCCCCATTCTGCTGATTCCACTCCTACTACAGTATTTCCATTGGGCTCTCATCTTATGCTCATGAAAGCCAAAGCTGGTATTTTCAAGACTCATCATCTGGTGAATCTTAGCTGTTTGGGCTCCTTTGGTCTTCTTCCTACTCTTCTTGCATCAATTGAGCCAAAAGGCTTCAAATTTGTTGCTAAGAATCTTGCTTGGCTAGCAGCCATGGATGAAGAAGTTCAACCAATGAAAAATAATTGTACCTGGATTGTGGTTCCTCGACCTGCCAACACCAACATTGTGGACTCCAAATGGATTTTTCGGACCAAATACTTGCCCGATGGATCCATTGAGTGTCTCAAAGGTCGCCTTGTTGCCAAAAGCTATACACATGTACCTGGTCTTGACTACACTGATACTTTTATTCCTGTTATCAAGGCTACCACTGTCTGTGTTATGCTTTCTCATGCCATGATACACTAATGGCCTCTTTGCCAACTTGACATCAAGAATGCATTTCTCAATGGTCATCTCATTAAGCATGTATATATGGAACAACCCCTGGGTATATTGATCCTCGCTACCCCGATCATGTTTGTGAGTTGAAGAAAGCACTCTATGGTCTCAAGCAAGCTCCCTGTGCCTGGTTTTAGCACCTCAGCTCTTTTCTAATCCATTTTGGATTTTCTTGCAGCCGTGTTGACCCATCTCCTTTTGTCTTTCATAAGAAGTCTGACCTTATTTACTTGCTTCTTTATGTTGACAACATCATTATTACAGGCAACAACTCATCTCTGCTTGACAGCTTCACTACTAAACTTAATTATGAGTTTGCTACTAAGGACTTGGGCAATCTCAGCTACTTCCTTGGCCTGGAAGCTTCACCCACTCTTGATGGTCTCTTCATCAGCTAGCTAAGATATGCACGGGATATGCTTGCTCGCACTCAGTTACTTGACTGTAAGCCTGTTCACACTCCCATGGTTGTCTCTCAGCATTTGTTGCTAATGGTCCTTTGTTTTCAAATCCCACTCTCTACATATCTCTTGTTGGTGCATTTCAGTACTTGACCATCATGTGTCCAGATCTAGCTCATGCTATCAACTATGTTAGTCAATTTTTGCATGCTCCCACTGAAGATCACTTTCTTGCCGTTAAGCATATCCTCGGCTATATTAAAGGGACACTTCATGTAACGTCCCGATTCCGCATGGGTCAGAGAGTTACTTCCTATCACTTAAACTCACATTTCAACAATATAAAAATAGACTCCAAATTCCCATTATCATATAGAAATTTTGATTTAATCTAATTTCCTCAATATAACCAATTTTCCAAATTGCCAAGTCATCATAACTAAAAAAAATGGGCAATTCTTATAAAAACTTTCTATGTTTAATCCACTATACTTAAATCATCTCACCCAATGCTTCAAAATCTTGATTCTCAGCTGAACCATCAAAATATCTGAAAATATTGTGGAGATAAGGGGTGAGTTATCAACAACTCAGTAAGCAGAGAACTTATACTAGCATGTAAACATGAGCATTATAAAGTTCAGTATGCAGAACAAAACATTTATTTTCAAAATGTAGAAACAATATATTTACTTTCAAAATGCATAAACAAAACTTGGTACAAAACATCAGAGTGAAACTTTTAGAAAACTTTCTTATTCAAAAATCCTTTGTCATATCATAAACTGAGACATCATCTTCATATCATATCGGAGCATTTCATCGGAACAAATACCATGTTTAACTCTCGTGGTAGGGTTATAAACCACCATTATACCCGTGGCTAGGCCACATACCATGTTTCACTCCCGTGGTAGGGTTATAAACCACCATTATACCCGTGGCTGGACCGTATACCATATTTCTGTCAATTGGTATCAGAGCCAAATTTGAGATTCTGCATACTATAATAAAGACTTTGATGAAATTTAAGGTTTAAAGTTCTGCATACTATAACATGTGAGCTCTTGGATATCTGTGGCTTTAGGAAATAATTTAAGGTGTAGACATTTGCTGGCTACAAGAAATGATTCTATTGATATTTAAGGTTTTAGAATGTCTGTATGTCCAAGATATGATTTTGAGGATATTTAAAGCTTCCGCATTTGCTTACTCATGGATGGTGGCTTACAAAATGTGAGGTTTAGAGGTTTTGCATACTTTAAAAATCATTTGGATGAGATTTGAGGTTTTAGACTTTTCAATATTTAAGAAATGATTTTCATGAGACTTAGAATTTTACATCTAGTAGGCTAATTTTGTAGACTTTAGGAAATGATTTTAATTAGATTTAAGGTTTAGATTTTGAAGCTGTGTATAAGTTGATCGGAAGTCAGGTTTGACATTTGTAGACTCTAATATTTGAGATTTTGGACTTTGCTTTTATTTTATTTTAATATATATATTATATTTTTGCCTATATACTTCTTTTATTCATTTTTTTTGGGTACGTCTCTTGGTCCAACCTAATAATTTATTTTTATTTGGGCAACTTAAGTTAGCGTTTTGATCATAGTACTTTTGGAAACTATTTTTTTTATCTATAAAGATTTTTTTTTTCTTGTATCTTTTGTATATATATATATATATATGAACTATTTTGATATGAACAATTTTGAACCCAACTACATCGTGTGATCCTCCTATTCTAGGTGGGAGTGAATTCCTTCCAGTAGAGCATACCTTTTGTGCCTAAATTCTGATTTTAATCATTAGACTAGTTTCTCTTTCACCAACTGCGAGAAAGTCCCAACTTCCTCGCTTCATCTTTGATTTTTCAATCATTCCGTTATGACTACCAACCCTATCCACCCCATGGTTTTTTCTTGGCATATGGATTTCTGCATTCTCGACTCCAAAACAAAATGATGGTAAGGATATTGTGAGTACTAGTGGTGGTCATCAAACATAAATGTGTACTTAATGGCTTTTGATTGTAGTTGAGAATGAGAGAGGATATCTAAAAGTACGAGTGAGTGTGTATGGTTTTGGTAGACAAGAAATCTATTTCGTTATCAAAGTGTGGTAAAAGTTACCTTGGTAGGTGCTGAAATGGATTAAACTTTGCGTTGAGATATTTATGGATTCTAGTTTTAGATTTTTTTTTTATATTATTATTACTATTATTTTGCAAAGTCATCAGAGTGCGCAACGGAAGCGTGATATATATTTTTTAATTTTTTTTTAGACGATGGTTTAAGAGTAAACTTGGTAATCATTGGGAAATGAGTTGTGACACGAGATCATATAGGTTTTAAATATCATGGCTGTAGTTTTCGAGTTTGAGGATTTATAGAATGAGATATTGTTTAGGGATCTCGAGCTAAGTTGGGTTACTTCATGAATCAAGTGTGAGATTATAGACTCGGACTTTGGAGGGTTCTTATTGCTACCAATTTCAGGTTAATAGTTTTATGTGCTATTTTAGATGAAGTTAGGTTAAGAAGTTGGGTGAAAATTTTAACAGGCTTTCAATCGAATAGTTGGGGAAGTTTATATTTCGATTTGGATCGCACACTTAAGTGTATGATAATCGATATAATGTGCGTGGGCATGTATGTCTAAGGGGAATTATTATTAGGCTTGTAATTTCATTATTGAGATTTATATTTTAGGCTTGAACTGGTTCTTGAGTTATATGAAATTCAACACTAGGTGCACGAATGTGTGTGCCAAGAGGATTATAAGGTATTTTAAGACACGTGAAAATATTGAAAAGTTAGAATATCGGGAATTAGATTTGACATAATGATTGATGATTAAATAGGCAAAGTTCATGAGGAATAAGAATATTGGACTTTGCTTTAGCTGCAACAAATTTCGAGGACGAAATTTTTTTAAGGGGAGGAGAATGTAACACCCGGTCCAGCATCAAGCCGGTGTTCTAAAATCCTTAATAGAGATTTTTCTTCTTATTTTATTTTTTACTAGGAAAATTTGCGGGATTAATTGAATTATTTTAGCAGTTGTTTTCGGGGACTAGTTTAATCGACCCATTTTTAAATTCGATCTTAGACCCGGTTGCTCTAGTCAGATCCAGCATCCGAAACTTTTATAAACTCCCCCACAATGCACGTCTCCACCCCATGCACATGAACATTCCTTCTGCCTTCATCTCTAGTTTTTTTTTTCTTATCACCTATAAATACACATAATCTCTCTCTTATATTTCAAAAACCGCCCACTGCCCAACCTCTTCCCCTCCGTAGCCTACTTCTCCTCCACACCGTGAGCCGTTTCCCACAGTGCAGCCGTGCAGCACCCCAACCACTGCCACAAATGAGCCAAGCCCGTAACGCAGCACGGTATATCCTGTGGTGCCACTGCACAGATCACCCACTGCACCTCAGTGCAATGCGAAGACAGTCGCGCTGCCGTAGAACCTGCCCAACAAACCACCACCACTACCCTTGATTCTTCACGCCTCAGCCACCAGAGTTGCACCGCATAGAAAGCTCTGTTTTTCCCACCCAAAAACAGAGCAGCCCACATCAACGCCTTCAGCCCCGTTTCCTCTGTATCTCAACCGCTAGGGCCCCCGTTCGTGCTCCTCAAAACAAAGCCCAACGCCGCCAGCGACGAAAGCTGCCACCCATTGCCCCGACTGCTCACCGTAAGTTGTAAGCCGTTGTCTCTTTCTCCCGACCTCTACATCTCGGGTTCTCTCTTTTCTCTCACTCATCTCTCTCTCTCAGTGCCCCGCCGATGTGACCACTGTCGTCTACAACCCAGCCCTTTGCTCCGCCGCACGTTTCACTTCTCTCTCGGTGAGCCTCCGTGTGTTTATTAGTCCCTGTTTCATTTTACAATTTTAGTAGGATGGTTTAATTGTGATGCATGCCGTTAGGTTAAAATAAAAGCAAGTTTCTTAATTACTTGTTTACCCTTTGAGTTACCACTATATTAATCTGTTTTTAAACTTTTAACATGTAATAGTGTATCCTATTTTATTTATGTTTACAGTATTTTAAATTGTTTTTAAAGTAAAGATTTCTTTAAAAATATAATTGCTCTGGTGTAGGTTTTGTTTCCTGGAAATTAAGAAGAAGAAACGAAAACCTGACTTACTTAATTTTTAAGATATTACAAGTTTGCCCTTTAAGTACAAGCCAAATCATAAGGTGGTTTGAGTTTATATTTTTTGGTTGGGTTGATTTTACAATGGTTTCAAAATGATTACAGATATTTTTTATGTTAATGTTATGAGAGTTTCATCTTATTTTATATTAGTCAAAAATGTTTCTAAGTGTTATAAATTTGTTATTTCTTTCGAAAGAATAATCGATAATGTTGTATTTTATTTATTTATTATCATCTAGTTTATTATATTGTTGCTGTATAATTTAAAATATCTTGATATAATTATATTATCTAGTATTAAATTTTATAGTTTGTTTTCAATAGTTAGTATTTAATATCTTAGTCAGAGAAATCAAGTGACTATTGATAGATTTGGAAAATGATGGTATTTTAGAATTAAGAGAAATTTTAGGATTTTTAGGAATTAAAATAGGTACTTTAGGTGTAATACGAGATTATCTATTTATTGGAAATTTATTTAAGTTACATGAATTTTTATAGGTGGCAATTGACAATTGTTCAGTACTATTGTGGAGAATTTTCTGAAAAGCTAAGAAGCCCAGGTAAGCGGAGTTCATATACTAATTTTGCATAAAAGAAATGAAATTAGGTTAACTTTGGAAATAAGTTTGTTTTTGAAAAGAAATTTTAAAAACGACCTTCGATGTTGGCTCTGCATATGCATAAATTCTATATAAAAGAAAGTATTTTCTGTCATGACTGGTGTAGACATGAGCTAATTTTGTGTAATCTGTTTTTTGAACTATGCAAAAAGAGTGAATATGAAAATCTAAAAGTTTTTGTTGTGAATAAATGAAAATGTTTTGATTCTGTTTATTTCAAACATGTGAAATGATCTAAAGCTATTAAGTATTCAGTTTTGTTATAATGTGGCATCTGAAAACCTTGGCATGAATTTCTAATTCTGTATTTGAATATGATCTGGTTTCGATGTTGGTCTGTTCTGTTTCTGTTAAGGCCCAGCCACGGGTATAATGGTGGTAAATAACCCTACCACTGGGGTGAAACATGGTATACTGCCCAGCCACGGGTATAGTGGTGGTTTATAGCCCTACCACGGGGGTGAAACATGGCATACGGCCCAGCCATGGGTATAATGGTGGTTTATAACCCTACCACGGAAGTAAAACATGGTATATGGCCCAGCCACGGGTATAATGGTGGTTTATAACCCTATCACGGGGGTTAAACATGGTATTTGTCCCAATAAAATCGATATGATATGAAGATAATGTCTCAGTTTATGATATGCCAAAGGATTTTTGAATTAGAAAGTTTTCTGAAAGATTCGCTCTGATGTTTTGTAACAAGTTTTGTTTATGTATTTTGAAAGTAAATATGTTGTTTCTACATTCTAAAAATAAATTTTTTATTCTGCATACTGAACTTTGTAAATGCTCATGTTTACATGCTAGTATAAATTCTCTGCTTACTGAGTTGTCGATAACTCACCCCTTATCTCCACAATATTTTTCAGATATTTTGATGGTTCAGCTGAAGATCAAGATTTTGAAGCATTGGGTGAGATGATTTAAGTATAGTGGATTAAGCATAGAAATGTTTTATGAGAATTGTCGATTTTTTTTAGTTATGATGACTTGGCAATTTGAAAAATTGGTTATATTGAGGAAATTAGATTAAATCAAAATTTCTATATGATATTGGGAATTTGGTGTCTATTTTTATATTGTTGAAATGTGAGTTTAAGTGATAGGAAGTAACTCTCTGACCCATGTGGAATTGGGGTGTTACACTTCAGTTTGGCTTGACATTTCACCCATCTGCCTCTCCTAGTGCTCTCGTTGATTACTCTAATGCTGATTGGCCCGACTGCCCTAACACTCACCGTTCTACTTCTGGTTATTCCATTTATCTTGGCGACAATTTCGTTTCCTGGAGTGCCAAGAAGCAACCAACTATCTCTCGTTCCAGTTGTGAATCTGAGTATCGTGCTCTTGCTTTGACTGCTACTGAACTTATTTGGCTCACCCATCTTCTTCGTGAGCTCTATGTTCCCATTCCACAACGGCCTCTGCTTTTATGTCGCAACAAAAGTGCAATCTTTTTTAGCTCCAATCCAGTTTCACACAAGCGGGCTAAGCATGTTGAATTGGACTATCATTTCCTCCTTGAACTTGTTGTTACTGGCAAACTCCGCACTCAACATGTCCCTTCTCATTTACAGGTTGCTGACATCTTTACCAAAACTGTCCCTGGACCTCTATTTGAGTTTTTTTAACCCAAGCTCCACGTCCGATCCAATCCGACACTTAGCTTGCAAGGGGGTGTTGAGGATATCTCTCCTCAATCAATGTCTTCCCATATATGCCATAGTTGACCTTTAATTATAGTCATTTGATTATTGTATATTCTTTCCATTTCTATCGTAATTTCCATAATCTATATTATCTGTAAATCCTATAAATGAAAGATATTCACCACAAGCAAGGTCTGGTCGTTTTTATCAAACACTCTCAAGAGGTGAGCTCTAAACCTTGCCCTATGCATGAGTGGATATGTCGTGGGCAAACAGACCCGCTAAAGGAACCTCAGGGGCAAGGATGAAGCTCACTCCGAGCTTCTTCATCTTTGTGTGGGGCTAGGATGCCCACGACTAAAACCTCTATGCGATCATGAAGCTCACCCCATGCTCTTCCTTTGTTGCGGGCAAGGATTCCATTAGGGGCCATAGAAGAGACTCGTCAAGGAGGTGATGTTCTGAGCATGTTGAGTGTGTGCATGTAAAATGAAAGGGTTCCCGCATGCATGTTAGATGGGTCCCTTCCCAACTTGTGTGTGACGTGCATGGCTCATGCACAAACGTACACTGGTGAGCTCCTTGCCTGCCCATTACGTTTTCAATATCGAACAATGCTCGTCTAATGTGCTCGTCAATTCCAACAGTAAATTATGAAATAATGTGACGAGGAATTTGTATTTTTAGTTGTTGGCTTTATTGGAGAGTTTCATTTGTTGGTCGGAGTCCCTTTCTTTCTATCCCATTGTCATCCCTTTTGTAGTGCAGTGCCTCCTTTGCACTGCACGAGGAAGTAGATTTTCTGGGTCGTGCGGCCTTTTGTTTCAGGAACGACAAAGTAATTCCACACTCGGTGTCAAACTCATGTTGATGTATTTTCCAGTCACGATTGGATGCCCACAGTACAGTCGGATGATGCTCTCCTCTCACGGGGTGGTTTGCGGTTGTGATGTACATATAACTCTCATTCATGGTTGCTTAATCGTAAATGACGAAAAATAAAGGAGATATTGGTTTACATGATTTGGCACTAAGGCCTACATCCATGAGGCCTGGGTGTACGTCCATTGTAAATAAAGTTTGTTACAACCTCCCCATCCTCACCCTCTTCTCTACTATAGCTCCAATGGGGTTTTCTCTAATCTTCACATTCTCTGAAGCTCTCTGGTCTTGCAAACACAGAAAATGCATTAATAGTTTGGTCAGATGATCCTCTTCTCTCACAGGATGGTTCACGGTGGTGATGTACTTGGAAGCCCATTCTCTTTATAGCCTATCTCAAGCGGATTGTTGGAATATACAAACTCAAATTGAAGCTTTAGAGTTGAAGTCAAGGGAAGCTAAACAGAAAAGATCAAAAGAGTTTTCAAATGACAGTTAAATTAAGTCCAAATGCAGATGAGATTAATTAGTTAAAGTGCCGTGTAAATAGCTTCTGTATAGTCAAGTTAGTTAGCATATGTGTCTATAAATAGAAATGATGCAAATATAACAAACACTCAATTCCAGTTAATGAGAAATTCACATTGAATTTGCTCTCAATTCTTCTTTTGCATTTTCAAGTTCTCTGTTCTTGATTCTTCAAGTTACATAATTTTACATGGTATTATCGTCCATAAGCATTCCGCTGCCTTCTTGATTTTTTTTTTTACACAAATTCTTGCTTTCTTTCTTCTGCTTCTATGGCATAATCCTCTAATGCTTCTTCTTCTTCTAATAATTCTTCTCCTCTTTGGGGAATCCATCTGATGATTCCTCAAGTTACTACTATCTACATCCATCTGATAATCCTGGAGCTCTTCTTGTATCTAAGATCTTTTCTGGTGATAATTATGTGGCTTGGAGTTGGTCCATCACAATTGCTCTCACAGTCAAGAACAAAGTTGCTTTCATTGATAGAAGTTTACCTCAACCTGATCCTACTAATGCTCGACTCAAGACTGCCTGGTTGAGGGCAAACAACCTTGTGCTTTCTTGGCTAATGAATTTCATTGCAAAAGAGATTCGCGGGAGTCTTCTTTACTTCAACAGTGCTGCTGACATCTGGAATGAATTAAAGATTTGATACCTGCGTAGTGATAGTCCAAGAGTTTTTGCCTTAGAAAAGTCCTTAAGTTCTATTTCCCAGGGCTCAAATTCAATCACTGAGTATTTTAGTGCTTTCAAAGCACTATGGGATGAATACATTAGTTATCGTGCCCTTCCAACTTGTAATTGTGGATTTATGGAAAAGTGTACTTATGCAGTATTAAAGAACCTTGCTAATCAACAACAAGCTGACTATCTCATGAAATTCTTGATTGGTCTGCATGATTCTTTCTCAGCAATTCGAAGCCAACTCTTGCTTCTTTCTCCATTGCCATCAATGGGCAAGGTTTTCTCTTATTGATACAAGAAGAGAGCCAGCATTCCTTAACTAATGCTGTACATATCCCTCATGATTCTCATGCTATGGTTGCTGCACAACCATCCTCACAAACTTCTTCAAATGCTGTTAAGTTCAGCAAAGTCAAAGGCAGGTCAGATGTCATCTGTTCCCATTGTGGATTCTCTGGACATCTTGTAGATAAGTGTTTCCAGCTTATAGGCTATCCACCAGGATGGAAAGGGCCTCGAGGAAAGAGAATCAATTCTACACGATTGCCCAATGCAAACATTGCATCTTCTATGGAGCAAAACTTAAACAACCCAAATATATTTTTTTTCTCAAGAGCAAATACAGAATTTGATTACTCTTGCCAATAGCCTATCCACTTCTTCTATCAATCCTAATTCTGCAGTTAACACCGCCTCTACATCAGGTAATAATCTTGTCCTTTGTTTAGCTAATACCTCATTAAATCATACTTCTCCTTGGATATTAGATACTGGAGCAACATATCACATGATCTGCTCTCCTCATCTATTCACATCTATAAAAATCCCAACCAAACCTTCTTNTTTGGGGTCCATTTTCCACTATCTCTCATTCTGGCTATAAGTTCTTTCTTACCATTATGGATGATCATACACGCTTTACTTGGCTTTTCCTTATGAAAGCAAAATCAAAAACTTGAGGTCTACTTGCCAAATTCATTGCATATGCCTAAACTCAATTTGATACTCAAATACAAACACTTAGAATAGACAATGGCCAAGAATTCAATATGCCTTCCTTTTATCAAGAAAATGGTATAATACATCAGCTATCTTGTGTAGAAACTCCTAAGCAAAATGGTAGAGTTGAAAGCAGGGGCGGAGCTAGGATTTTGTATCTGGGGGGGCGATTGACAAAGTGTGTAGTATGTTTAAGTATAAGTAATATGTATTCTTTGCATGTGACTATATAAAAAACAATAATCATACATCATAAAATTGTATACAAAAAATAAATGTCTATAAATCATCTTATAAGATAATTTTTTTAAAGATTTTCATAGTTTGCTAGAGACCATTACAAAAAGAAAAGAAAATAAAATATCAACTTAATAAAATTTTTAAAAATCTGAATATTGGGGGGGCAATTTTAATTATATAGAGAAATATTATATTTATTTATATAGTAGAGTAATTTTTTTAAAAACTTTGGGGGGGCGGTAGCCCCCCCAACTGTATAGCTAGCTCCGCCCCTGGTTGAAAGAAAGCATCAACATTTGTTAAATGTTGCTAGAGCTCTTCTTTTTCAATCTAAACTGCCATTAACATACTGGACTGAATGTGTATTGACAGCTACACATCTCATAAATCGAATTCTTTCTTCTGTGCTAAACAATAAAACACCACATACTCTTCTTTTTCACAAATCTCCTTTATATAACTATCTAAAAGCTTTTTACTGTTTATGTTTTGCCAGCACAATACCTAACAGTCGAGGCAAATTTCATCCGAAGCCTCAAGATGCTTGTTTCTTGGTTACCCATCAAATATCAAGGGATACAAAGTGCTTGATCTCCTTACTCTTAAAACCTTTGTTTCCAGAAATGTCATATTTCATGAGAATATTTTTCCTTATATTCCAAACACTACTCACACTCCCTTTGTATTTCTTGATTTTCCTCCAATGCATGACTTCACAATACCCATTACTTCACAAAATCTACCTTTTGCCCTACCAGAATCTATCACTTCACAAAACCAATCCTCTGAAGTTCCAGAATCTATAACTTCACAAAATCCTTCTTCCACTATTCCAAGATCTGATTCTTCACATAATGTTCCTACTCTTTCACAAAATCCATCCTCTGAAATTCTAGCACCTGTTACTTCACAAACTAATCCTGAAATTGTAATCCTTCGAAGATCTAAAAGAATAAGGAATCCGCCTTCATAGTTGCAGCATTTTCATTGTGGTAATATGGCTCAATCTACTTCAACATCTCAAGAATCCTTCAGTTGCTGCATTCCTGCTTCCGGTAAGCAATACTCTCTTGCTCATTTCCTTTCAACACATAAACTATCACCTAGACATGTAGCTTTTACTTCTACTGTGTCATCCACTTTTGAACCTAAGTCTTTCAAACTAGCCAATTCTTATCCTCAATGGCGAGCAGCCATGTTAAATGAGATCAAAGCTCTTGAATTAAATAAAACATGGAAAATTGCAATATTACCTCCAAATAAGACATCAATTGGATGTAAGTGGGTATATCGTGTTAAATTTAAAGCTGATGGCACAATTGATAGATACAAGGCTAGATTAGTAGCAAAAGGCTACACCTAGCAAGAAGGCCTTGATTATTTTGACACATTTTCACCTGTGGCTAAAATAACAACAGTGAGAACATTGTTATCTATTGCTGCCATTAAGCATTGGCATTTATATCAACTTGATGTAAACAATGCTTTTCTCTATGGAGATTTAAATGAAGAGGTCTATATGCAGCTACCACTAGGGTACTCTTCGCCAACTGATCCAAGAGTTTGCAAACTCAAAAAGAGCCTATATGGTCTGAAGCAGGCCTCAAGACAATGGTTCTCCAAGCTATCATCCTCTCTACTTCAGTTTGGGTTTATTTAAGAGAAGTCTGATTGTTCTCTATTCATCAAGCATAATTCAAATAGTTTCATACCACTCTTGATTTATGTTGATGATGTGATTCTTGCTTCAAATAATCTTGATGAGATAATCATTGTCAAAAAATTCTTACATGATTCTTTCACTATCAAAGACTTGGGAGAACTAAAGTATATTTTCGGGATAGAAGTGGCTCGATCAACCAAAGGCATAACTTTATGCTAATGAAAGTATGCCTTAGATATCCTGCAAGATAGTGGTTTCTCAAGTTGTAAACCTGTGGCATTTTCTATGGAATCTACACTAAAGCTGAGTGCAAATGACTCATCTCCTCTTTTGTCAGATCCTACACAATACAGAAGATTAGTGGGTCGATTATTATACCTCACTATAACTAGACCTTATCTATCCTACTCAGTACAAGCACTAAGCCAGTTCATGGCTAATCCCAATAGTAATCATCTACAAGCTGCGAAAAGGGTCCTCAGATATATCAAAGCAACACCTGGGCAAGGTATTCTTTTGTCTGCTCATTCTCCTCTTCACCTAAAAGCCTACTCAGATAGTGATTGAGGTGGCTGTATTGACACCAGAAAAAGAATTACTGGTTTCACAGTATTTCTTGGTGACTCTCTTATCTCATGGAATTAAAGAAACAGCCAACAGTTAGTCGATCCTCAGCTAAGTCTGAATATAGAGCTCTAGCCTCTACCACATGTGAACTGCAATGGTTGATCTACTTGCTAGGTAACTTAAAAATTCCCCATCAACATGCTATTCTGCTTTATACAGACAGCAAACCAGCTTTTGATATTGTATCAAATCCTGTCCAACATAAAAGAACAAAGCACATTCAACTAGATTGTCATTTGGTTCGAGAGAAATTGCAAGAAGGTTTGATCAAGATCATTCATATTTCCTCCAAACATCAGCTGGCAGACATTCTGACTAAACCACTTGGTTCCCTCAGTTTCCATCATTTGATCCGCAAGATGGTTATGATCAATATACATTCCCATCTTGAGGGGGGTGTTGGAATATACAAACTCAAATTGAAGCTTTGAAGTTGAAAAGTCAAGGGGATCTAAACAGAAAAGATCAAAAAAGTTTTCAAATGATAGTTAAATTAAGTCCAAATGCAGATGAGATTAATTAGTTAAAGTGCCGTGTAAATGACTTCTATATGGTCAAGTTAGTTAGCATATGTGTCTATAAATAGAAATGATGTAAATGTAACAAACACTCAATTCCAGTTAATGAGAAATTCACATTGAATTTGCTCTCAATTTTTCTTTTGCATTTTCAAGTTCTTTGTTCTTGATTCCTCAAGTTACATAATTTTACAGAGATTGAAGAGAAGATCATTACGGTAAAAGGAGTACTAAATTTGAAATTTTCATGCATGAGGTATGTTCTAGTCTCTATAATTTACGAGCTTGTTCAAAGAATTACGTAAAGTACTTGAACTTGTGATCCTATAATTCCGCTACACATATGGTCTGCAGATATGATATTTTGTTGGTCATCCGTACTTAAAACCAGAATAAACGACAGGAATACCATCACGGACCAACAAAAATAGATAACCACACCGTCCTACAGAAACAACTCCAACCTACGACAAAACTATCATAGGATACCTTTCCAATGACACATTCATATCTATAAAGCAAATTATGAAGGTCTGAAAGAAAATGCACCAGTAAGACCAAAATACACGAAGTAAACAAATTTGAACTCAAGATAGATAATTCAAAAATGCTGCATGTTTCATGGTACAAGAGAGGACAACAAAGACAGTCCTGAAAGAAAGAAAGAATGAAAGAAACTCCACACTGCGCGCGTGGCCCACTAAGACAGAGCTGCGAGGACCACCAGACAAGCCGCAGGAATCAAGACAGAGCATTCAGCAAACAAAATACACCAGAAAAATAATTTGAAAGCAACGTTCCTCATCAACCCTCAAGAAGCCACAAGGTAGCACCATCATAAAGAAAGGTTTTCTTTTCTCCCTTTCAGTCTCTTACAACAAAGCTCAGGAAAAAAAGAAAAATTTGTACAAGACAAAGACAGACAAACAAAAGTAGGTACCATTACTTTAGCCAGAAGGAAAACTGCTGTAGCACATTAGGATAGGTTTGGAAGGTGTCCATCTCATCATTATAATTTTTTTAAATTTTTACACAAAATATAATAAACAATTCAACTTTTCAAATTCTAATTCAATTTCAAATTCTAAAATAATAATAATATTAAAAAATAATATTTTAAACTTTCATCTCACTATCCAAACTTATCATAAGTGATAGGTGTAACTGTCCCACTAGTCAAACTCTTGGCCTAGTTTAGACTAAAATCTAAAATTTTAAAAATTTTAAAAACCTCTAGTTTTATCGCTACAATTTTTTTAAATTCTCACATAAAATAAAATAAATAATTTAATTTTTTTAAATTTTAAAATAAAAATAAAAATAAAAATATATTTTATTTAACTTTTTAATTTTAATTTTAATTCATCTTATCTTATCTTATCTTATCTCATTTAAAAATTTTTTTTTAAGTACTGGAATGTTGCAAAGACAGCAGTACAACTGTACACGAAAACGTGTTCTCCTAAAATAGTAATATATTAGTTTCCATGCAAAAGTTTTCAACTATATATACAGTGATGGCTTTGCTTCTCTGATCTAGCTCCATCTCCGCAACTCATCTTCTTCCCAACACAATAAACAGAAGCTGTTGTCTTTACTCTGTTGTTTAAAAAGACCTCTCCCTCGGACCCTCCCTATCAGACGAGTACAACCAGTCGTGTAAATGACTTCTGAAATTCAACAAAATGAATTAGTTTCCGTTAGTGGGTGGGGGAGGTTGACGGCCTTGCCTGGAAGGTTAGGCACCAAGATAGTCTAAGCTGCGAGGAAGATAAAGAAACTAGGACAAGATGATCCGAGAAGGATTATTCATTCCCTGAAAGTTGGACTAGCTATCACGTTGGTCTCGTTGATCTACTTATACGTTGAATCTCTTTATGAAGGTTTTGGCGGCTCTGCAATGTGGGCAATTTTGACTGTTATTGTCGTCTTGGAATTCTCCGTCGGTTCGAGTTTTTTTTTTTTTTTTTTTTGTCCTTTTCAGCTAACTTACGACTGCCTATCTGAATTGTTGGAAAGACTGATGGCTATCGACAATGTTTTTTTGATGTTCCATAATACAGGAGCAACACTTGGAAGAGGTTTAAACAGAGGATTGGCAACATTCATAGCTGGGGCTCTTGGATTCGGTGCCCATTACCTTGCAAGTCGTTCTGGGGACAAAGTTGAGCCCATACTCCTTGGGCTCTCTGTCTTCCTAATTGGTAAGAAACTCAAACAGCAAACAAAAACTAGGTTTTTGTTTTACCTAAAATCCTTTAGGAAAACAGAACATGCTTCTGAAATGCTTTCAACTCGATTCCTCCTACTTTCTAACAAGCTAATTTTCAATTTTTGTTGGAATTATACCTGAATTTGGTGTAATTGGGGATGATTTTCAGCTGGGGTGGTGACATTCATACGGTTTTTTTCCCTCAAATGAAGGCGAGATATGACTATGGGCTCCTCATATTTAGGCTGACATTTTGTTTGGTATCAATATCCGGCTATCAGATGAAGAACTGTTAGATGTGGCACATAGAAGAGTGTCTACAATCCTAATTGGTAGCTTCACATCAGTATTTGTTTGCATTTGCATTTGCCCTGTTTCGGCTGGTGATGACCTTCACAATCTGGTTGCCTCTAACATCGAAAATCTCGGGAGCTTCTTGCAAGGTAGGTTTATGCGGCTATGCCAAATTCGTGACAACAAATGAAAAACCGTAACCATTTTCCATCTTGCGAATGTAACTGGTAACTTACACGTAAAAGCAAATTGCAGGTTTTGGGATGGAGTACTTCAAAATATCAGGGGAGGTTGGAGAGTCTAAGCCAGCAGTCATGCAAAGATATAAGACTGTTCTTAACTCAAAACAAAGCGAAGAAAGCTTGGTGAGTTTGATGAAATTATAAAGCCAGTTCCTTTCTTCCTAAATGTTAAAAAAACTTCTTTTTTTTTTTTCGAGGAAGATGGTATGCCAATATTAATAATGACAGAGGAATACTGTGGTAACGGCAATAATAATTCCACCAATACATTAAACTAAACAAAATAAAACGATGGAAACAAAACCAAACAAAAACTACATAAACGGAAAAATAAAAATCAGTAAAGCAAAACATAAATTAACACCTCAATAGAAGGCAAACCAATCTTATCTAAGCGAAGAATTCCACACAGCTGCCTATGAATCCCATCCATATCCAAATATTTACGTGTAATGCCAGCCTCTTCCTGTCGTGCTAAAAAATCTGCTGCCTTATTTCTTTCTCTAAATTGGTGTTTAATAGAGAAATTGAGACCTTGTAACTCTGAAAGCAGTTCCTCCCAAAAGTCCCATAAATACCAGATTTTAACCAGTTCACTACAACCTGTGAATCACTTTCAATTTCCACAAAACTAACCCCACAAATGTAAAAAAACCTTGACATAAGAAAAGGTTTGTTTATATGCCTGCAGTTTAATTCTGCTAGATGGGAACCTGGTCATGGTCCGTTTAGGTTCTCCCATCCTTGGAAGCAATACCTGAAGATAGGAAGCCTAACTCGCCAATGTGCTTATCGGATTGATGCTCTTAACGGCTATCTAAACTCTGAGATAGAGGTACTATACATACTAAGCCATTCTACCCAGTTCCAATTATTTGATTTAAGCAAGAAATCCAATTTCCATATACAAAGAAATCGAAAAGGAAACCAAGAAAGCTGACAAACACCATGGAATTACTCTTCCAGACACCACCAGAATCCGCAGCAAAATTCAAGCGACATGCACGAAGATGAGCATGGAATCAGGCAAGGCATTGATGGAGTAAGCATCTGCAATCAAGAAAATGACACCACCATCCTCTGCCAAACCCCACATTGCAAAATCCAAAAATGCAGCCAAAGGCCTTAAATCCTTGCTGCAAGCAGGCTTGTGCTAAGAAATCGACCTCCTTGAGGTTTTGCCAGCAGCACCCGTGGCGTCACTGCTAGTTGATGTGGTTTCTTCCACTGAGAAAATTGCGGAGTCGATTAATGAGCTTGCCACTCTTGCACGTTACGAAAGTGTCGAGCATATTATTGTGGAAGAAAAGGAGGCAGTTGGATCACTTCACCTACAACCAATCCCGCCATGTTCGAACACCAGTGGAGAACATGTTATTACAATCGATCAGCCGTCTAGACATTTGCCATAAAGCATGTCAATATGCATTGCTAACAATCGCTTTAAACGTCACACCCTTTACAGTGTGTACGTATTAGCTGATTTTAAGAAAACAGTACAGGACTCTTGAAGTCAGGCCGGTTTAAAATAGAAAGATGAAATGATTTTAGATGAAAATTAAAAGTTAAATAAAATATTGTTAGAATATTATTTTTTTATATTATTATTATTATTTTGAGATTTAAAAATGTTAAATTATTTATTATATTTTATGTGAAAATTTGAAAAAATTGTAATGATGAAATGAGATGAAACTGTTTTTATATACAAACGGAACTTTAATTGGCCCATTGTAAGGCTTTAGATGACTTTCTTCTCGTCATCTAAACTTTCTCAATACTCATTCTTTTGTTTTTTTTTTTGTCTTTCTTAAGTCTCGTTTGAATTTAAAAAGTATTTCATCTCATCTCTTATCTCATCTCATCATTATAATTTTTTAAAATTTTTACAATTCAACTTTTTCAAATCCCAAAATAATAATAATACTAAAAATAATATTCTAACAATATTTTTTTCAATTTTCATTTAAAATTATCTTATCTCATCTTAGTTTTCTTTTTCTTTTTTTTTTTAAAAAAAATATTGTTAATTTCTTTGGTAATCGAAATATTATCATTGTTACTCCTAGTTTTGAAGACATTATAGTTGCTACGTACTTTTGAAAAGATTTTTTTCGCCATGGTTTGTAATACGACATTCGATTTGATGTTTGAATGTGATTATGTAGAGTTAAGCTAAATATTCGGACGAAATCATTATTAAGCTTTTAATCGAGACTAATTGTTGAACCTTACATTTTTAGACTATTATTGGATCTCAGGCCCAATATTTTATTTGAAGCCCAATTGAGATTATTGGACAATATTGGAAATCCATCGGCACAGAAATTTATTTTGGCTGACTCACGTTTTATTGGACCGAATTAGTCAGTTAGAGCTTCGTTAATTTATTTTGGCTAGACGGGCCCTTTTTTCAGATAATGGGCTGAACATAAATATTTATTAGACAAATTGGACTTCTATTGAATTCAAGACCCAGGTATGAAAATATAAGCAAGCCCAATAGTTTAATCAGATCCATAAAATGGTCCAAGTGAGGTGATAAAACCAACTAAAAAGCCCATGAGCCTTGGCTCAAGCATAAGAGAATCCTAAACCTACAAAAATGACAGCCCTTGTGCATGACCCATGACCTGTGAGACCCAAGACTCAAACCCAACTACCTATAAATATATTAGACCCACACGTTAGACCCCGTGCACATGCCTTCTTCAACCTCTATGGCTGCCACAAGTGTACATATGCATAGCCTCTCGTCTCCTCAACCTAAACCAATGGCAACTAGATTACCAAAGCAGAGTTGCACCAAGACAACTCCATCTCCTCCTTGCACACCACCCCCATGAACAAGACCAAACTATACGCCCCACCAACACAAGACACCACCATCAATCTATAGGACCTCATTGAGCATTGCCTACGTCCAAACCTCCACACCGTTAGACTCCTCTTACTAAAGTCATCCTCAAACCACCATGAACCTCTATTTTCGTTGCATCGAACATTTACATCACCAAGCTTTCATTTGTCAGTCTCTCCCTCTCTCCCCATGTGTATGCATTGAAGCCCAAACTACACTCGTAGTACCATGGATAGATAGCCTCCAACAAGCTCAATTGTTGGATACACATGTGTGGCATGCGAGGCGAGCAAAGGTAGTTTGATGTGGGCTCACGTGATAAAGGGGAATTAAAGGATGACACTGCACAAAACACATTAGAATGGCTCAAAGCTAAACCCAGCTATTCATATCCGAACTAGATACGAGTCTACAAAGATAAATATGTGAAAGTTACCCACACTGGATGGACGCTATCAAGGGTCGAATCATGCTCTAGAAGGTAACATGCCCATTTGGGAGCCAAGAGTTGTGCCTCCAAATGGGTCTTGCCATAGTAAGAATCCTTATAAATAGCATACCAGATATGTACTAGGGATTCATTCATTCATTACTCATCAGGAAATGTTAACTCCTCTCAGACTCAAGCATCGTAGGAATCCCCAACTCGATTCCCCAAGTTTTCCCTTTTGGTTGCAGGTCACTTGAGTAGGTTGCATGTATCATTGGAACTTGCATCAACAATTTGGTGCAGTCTTTGGGAACAAATATTTCTTTCTGAAGTGAGATCCAATATGCTAGCAACCACATGCTCTCACTTAATTCACGGCTAGGAAGCATCTATGATGAAGGAACAAGTGAGCAATAGAGGAAAAAGAAGATTTATGGAGATGGAGGAGAGGCTGCAAAAGATGACATTGGATATAGAGGCCCTACGAAGGGAGAATGAGGCCTTGAAGTGACCCAACCTGTGTCCATGACCCATGACTAGTGAGACCCAAGACTTAGACCCAACTACCTATAAATACATCGAACCTGCACGTTAGATCCTATACAAATATTTCTTTGAAACGTTGAGACATGCAATACAAAGTTACATGCCTCTGTTCATGCCAATTAAAAATGCAATGCACCTAGCATCTATCTAGCAATATACAATATTCACAGAGTATAATTTTTTTCTTTAAGCAATACTATGTACCAGATAAAATATATCTCAAATTAACGTAAGTATAATTCATAAAAGTCACATGATAACTGTTATCCAAAAGGTTATAATACTTTGTCCATAATATCTGCAACATCACTTGTACTGGAGATAGAGCTTCTTATGTACATAATCAAATGAAAATTATAACTATTAGGCTACCTAAGTAGTAGCTCGCGCAACTAGATCAGGATAGCCATAATCCTATCTACAAATTGGAGCATTGAAGCGATAAACTCCTCGTTGTTGCGTCATGGCCTAATCGACCTTCTCTAATTGATCCTTTGCTGGCTTTCCAAGTCCTGACATATGATTTACCATTCCGGGGAGAATGGTAGTTGAGACTACCAAGTGAGATTTGATTACAAATCTTTACAAGTTAACAACCAGCTTAAACTAGCAGTATATAAATGCATGCATGATAGTAAAAGACATAAATGTTGACGTGTACTTAAATGATCTTAAAATAACTTGGCAAATAGCATGACATGTGTTGACATAACTAAAACTGAACATGAACTTGACTGAACTGTATTCTTGTCTTATGGGATTACCATGATATCCTTATCTCATAAGATTGCCAAGATGTTTTTGTCTCATGGGATTTCCACGACTTTTGTCCCATGAGGTTATCATGATTCAATAATATTAACTTGAACAATAACTTGACTGTATGTGAACGTAACATGACTAGAATTGGAAGATATTTCTTGATGGACTCGTATGACTCATGACATGGTATAACATGACGTGACATGTTTGTGTGACTAATTGCATGACATAACATGGTGCGTAACAGATAAACATTTCATGTCATGGCATAAGATATAACAAATAAACATTTCACAACATAGCATAATGTGTAACAGAAAAATATTTCATGATATGGCATAATATGTAACAAATGAACATTTTATGGCATAGCATAATGTGTAACAGATAAACATTTTGTCACATAGCATAATGTGTAACCGATAAATATTTAGTGACATGGCCTAACATGTAATAGATAAAAGTTTCGTGACATGGCATGACATAGTATATATATATATAATCAAAACAATATGAATGGTGGTTTCTTACCACCATACATACACAATAACCTGAAAGTAACTTAGAGACTAACTTACAATAAGGTAGCATGACGAATTAAAAGTGTGAATTAATTGAAAAATGTAAAGAGATATTTCTAAATGTTAGAAACTCCTTACTAATAAATTTAGAAACATAAAAATACCGAATTAAATTAAATGACCATTTTGCCCCTCTATACGTGGAAAAATAATTATTTTATTCCTAACTTAAGAATTTCACATTCTAACTCTAAAACTCACCAAAATTTACATTCCTCAAAATTTTGTCCAAATCCAAATATCTAATTTGAAAATTTTAAAACATAACACAACCATTGAAACAAGCATAGGCCGAAACATGCAAAGTGTTAAACTCTTATTTTTGTTACAATTATTTCAAACCCTATCTTTCATGCTAAAACTGAAATATGCAACATATAAAATCACATCCTATGATTACATATCATAATAGAACAACCAACAAAACTTACAACATAAAAACACAAACTTCCTCATTATTCAAAACTTCAAGTATTTTGACCTCAAGAACAACCCTCAATGTTCAAAGTCTTATCTCTTTTCAAAACAACTTCTAGAACTCAAAAAGTTCAATAACGTACTCTCAATATGATCATAAAACATTCCTAAGAACTATCATGCTTTGAATTACTAAGCCAAAACCACAAAGAGCAACAAAATCATACTTCACACAATCGGTTTTCACTCATTCACAAAAATCAAGTGCTATGTGGTTTGGTTTGATCAAACCATTAGGTTTGAAACTTTTCATAAAGTAAATTGTCAATAAAAAACATCTCAGGCTTAACATTTATGTCTTAAAATAGATCTAAGCATCAAACCTAAGATCACAAGGCAAAAACTTCATAAAAACAGAGATCCATCCAAGAACCTCAAATACAAGACCTATCCAAACTTTTGCATGCATAAAAATTCATATAGTCATGTTCAACATCATAAATCTTTACAACAACATTCTAACATATAGATAAAAGTCCTGAGAGTATCATATGTGAATATCGAAGTTATTGGAGCATGCTTTCATAACAAAAGGCTTAAACTTTCCCAAAACAAAATTTGTTTTCAAGTTTTTAGATCTATACAAAACTCTCATAAACAACTTATAACATGTAACAAATCTTCTTCAAACTTGTATAATAGCATATTAATTATAAACTATAAAAATATCAGACCAAGATCTTGTCAATAACTTAGTCAAAAATATCAAAATATCACATATTGTCCATACTATTGCCCATAATGAGCTCTCCATGCTTAAACAAACTTTTCACCCATCAATCTTCCATTTTAATTTAAAAGCCCATATACCAAAAGAAATTAGACTCAAAGAGTAACAAATTATGTGAGAAATCCTAGTAATATTCTACTTACAACAGCTTGAAAACATTCAAGCAAAGAAGGCCAGAAAGGCTGTCCGAGAGTAACTCTAGAATCCTTTCTAAGAAAAGGTTTCAAAAGTGACCAAGGCTAGTGAAATGTACAAGGACGAGACTTATACTTCATGAGAGTTAAAGGAGATGTGTGAGTGACACTTTGGGTGATGTGGTGTCAGCCAAAACCATGGATAATACCATGTGCTACAATACATGGTTTTAAGACAATGAAGCTTCCATGTAAAGGGTGGTGGTGAGGTGACTTTTGGCCTTCCTATCAAACACTATTTGGGGCTGACTTGGGCAACGGAAGGACACCCATGGTAGGAGGCAACTTTCTCCACAAGCCTAGCCTTGGTGGTGCAATGTCGTGGGCCTTAACCGAATGGGCCTTCATTCGAGGTTTCAATGGGGTTTGGATTTCTAATAAGTCCAAACCTAATTTTTCTTGGCCCAATAAAATTACTAAGGTATAAAATAATAAATAAGGATTGAATTACATGAATTTGAGTGGTTAATAGCATGTGAAAGTGATTTAATCAAGTGATTAAACACTAAGCTACAACCGATTACAATTTGAGTTTTGAAGGAAACATTTGGGGTTGGGGGAAACATTTGGGGTTTTGGCTTTTACTAAGCTTTTAAGGTTTCAATAGGATTCCAAATATTTGGGGTTCCACTAGAGTTGAAACACTCTTTGGTTTGGCACAAATTAGATGGTTTGATGGAATAGTATTTGGCTTAGGTGACATGATCACAAAACTTGATTTCCTTCAAATTTTCATCACATGGTTCCTTTTGGTACCAAGTGTCCAATACTATTTACCAAGTGTGACAAAGATCTTTCAAAGTGTCTAAATAAAACTTCTTTAACCTAATTTAGACATTCCACACTGTGATCTTGAAAATACTCGACTGAGTGCCACAGGCGCTTACACTAGTCACTATTCACTCCAAAAATAGTAAAAATAACTTTGCAATATTATAAAATCCTAAATATTCATATGAAATTAGGAGCATACTTTATTTTACAAAATTTAACTCCACAGTACCTCGAACAATTCAAAACGCATTTTTGAACACTTGTTGTCCGTAAACTAAAAATCATTTTATTACACCATAATATCATAAATATTTATCTGAAGCTAATGGCACAGACTGTTTCCCATTCTCACACTTCTAAGTGCCTCAAATAAATAAAATTGTATTTATGACACCATAGTGAGTAGTAAAACTGACTATGCCAATAGACTAAAACCTGTGTGATTGCTCGATTAGTGAAACTTTTGAGGTTTTTATGAGATTCCTAGTGTCTAAAGAAATTCTGTAATGACCCCACCCCGCGAAGGGTGGAATCGCCTCTTATGTACCTATTCTTTACGTATTTTCTTTTCTTTTCTCTTCTTTCATACATGGTCGATCCAACAGGGAAGACACTAAGCGTCTACCTCTCTCTCTGCAGTAATGCCTTGCTTCCCAGCCTTTTCATCACTTCCTGGACGTTTAAAACATTAAAATAAAAGTGAGTCTAATACTCAGTAAGTAGTACCCCATGCAGTGAACATACTAGGCATCTATTCTTTTCCTTTAGAAAAAATGCGTACATAACATTTGCATTTTTATTCCATGCATAAACATTCTTAGACATGACTAAGCTTTCATGCATAAACATTCTTTTCATGCTTTTCATGCTTTACATCTTTTCATGCGTAACATACTTTTCATACATTACATCTTTCCACTTTCATAGGCCATTGCACACTATTACGCCCCTCGTGCTCGGGTTAGCGGTCTTTCAACCTTTGGATTCACCCGTGCCAATGGGTTGGAACCCCATTCCGTCAGGGTGCAACATTGGGTGCACTACCAGATACTACTACCCAGCATTGCAATCTGCCCATTCCTTCATTGGGTATCCCTTTCCTTTCATGTGGCCGTTACGTATTTTCATTCATTGAAACTTATGTTTCCTTTCATTCCTTTAGTCTTTTCATTCATTTCAGTCCTTTTTCATTTAACAGTTCATTCATAGGAAATGAACGTCATTTAAAATCATGAACTTAAACATCTTTGAAAGAGACACGAGTTTAAACATCATTGAAAGGTATGAGCTTAAACACCATCTTTCAAGACATCCTTTAAAACGTCAATTCTCATTGAAAAGCATGAACTTAAACGCCATTTAAAAATATAAGCTTGAACATCATTTAAAAAGTAGAAGCTTAATCGTCATTTAAAAGTATGAGCTTGACATCGTTTAAAAGCGTGAGCTTACCATTTAAAAGCGTGAGCTTAAACATCGTTTAAAAGCGTGAGCTTAAACATCGTTTAAAAGCATAGGCTTAACATCACTTTTCAAGACTTCCTTTAAAAATGCCAGTTCATGGCATTTTAAGACTTCCTTTAAAATGCCAGCTCATGGCATCTTTTAAAACGATAGTTCTCAGGGACATTTAAAGCATCAATCACAGGGATATTTAAAACAACAGTTCATAGGTACATTTTAAAACTCACTCAAAGCATCACTTGAAGCATAAAACATGAGACGTTCCTTTCCTTTCTTTTCCTTTACTTTTAAACGTTTTCATCATCTTTCTTTGTTCAATGCATATGTATTTTCATGAGTAAGATACATTTTTATGCTATACTACATATAAGAATAATCATAAATTTCTTGAGAGCATGCATGAAAATCTCATGACTTAGAATTTACATGCCTGCATTACCATATACATGTACACATAATTATAATCGATAGGGTACTTAATAGGGGCTATCAAGGAAGGGCTTGTACATACAATATACATTTGTTCCTTCACATTTGAGAAACATTTGCAATGAGAGATATATTCTTTCATTAAGAGAGCATGGTGTAAGAAGCATGGTCATAACTACTTACCTGCGAGCTTTACTAGCGAGTCCATTGGAACTTGAAGGTAGACTCCTAGTCCTATTCAATAAAATGAGGTGTATATATTAACATCCACCTTACTTTAAGCCTTACTAATCGATACGCTCACACGTTCACTTAAATTCCAACTTGGAATTAAACGTTCCCTTAACCCGTTCGTCTACCCATCAAGCATGGCACTGAGCCAAAACATTAAAATCTTCATTTTAAACACTTTAATGAAACTCATGGAAGGAAATAACATGCTTCCCATCTCTCTAAAATTAAACATAACATAAAATATAGCAAGGTTACCCGTTTAATAGACTTTAAAACTTTTAGGCACTTAAGCTTATGCTTTACTTACTTAATACCATTTAAAGCAAGATATAAATTACAAGACCCAAGCAATATCTCTTAAACCAAAACTCTAGTATCTTAAAAATAGATTTCCAACCAACATCAATAAAAGGCATATGGTACCAATATATATATATAAAAATTAAAATCACTTTAATCATCATCTATGATTAAACCAAGTTTAAGAATAACTTAACAAAATTCGAAATATAGGAAATCACATAGCAAAAACCCACTTTAACATATTCGGTTTGGGCTAAAACTAGAGCACACATACTTATTTGCAATATAGGAAATTAACTACATCAAAACATAAGCTAAAACAACTCAATAGGCTTCCAAAATCACATTAAAAGTAAATAAGTTAAATTAGGATTTTTACCTTAAACTCTTAGCTTCCCAAAGCAAGCTTACTAGCTTAAATTAAATTTCTTAGTGGCTTACTTAGGCCATAGATCCTGAAAAAGCATGCTTAAGATCACAACTAAGTTTTCATTAATATAGCACTTAAAGGCATGATAAAAATCAGAATATAACTTAGGCTTAACTATCAAGAAGAACTCAACAATATAGCTCCTAATCACATTCGGTTGAAACCCAGAAAATAGAGCACACGGCTGGAACCAACATGAGGAGTTACACGACTGGAAATTAACAGGAAAATGGAGCAACACACGGATGGGAATCACAGGACATATACACGGTTGGAACACACCAAAACAGAGCATACACACAAGGCTGGAACCTACAGAAAACGTAGCATGCTTCGGCTGGAAATCAACAGAAAACAATAGAGCATAACACGACTGGGATCACAGAACCATAAGCACGGCTGGGAACCCAGAAAACCGAAGCATGCACGGCTGGAAAACACCAGAAAACAGAGTATACATACATCTAAGACCCAGAAAAACAAAGCATGATTTTCTCCATTCGGTTTCCACTTAGCTAGGGCATAAAATCAAAAGGAACAAAAGAGGAATCAACTCATAAATCACCACATAGTAATCGGTTTGCCCAAAAATTCCGAAAACCCCAAACACATGGCATAAACTCACTCGCTAGTCCCATAATCACAAGAAGAATTTGAAGAACAAAGCACTACCTGGTTTAGCAAGCCACGGATGGAAGAGGAGAAGGAAAACCGAAGGACCAACCCAGCAAATCTCGTCCTCTTTGAAGGTGCTTCAGCCGAAACTCAATGTAAGAGAGGAGGTAGAGAATCGGCTTGAGAGAAGGGAGAGGTGTTCGGTGCAAGAAAACCGAGAGGGTCTTTGTGCGGAATGGAGGGGCTGCACATGGGGCTTGCAGAAGCTCTTCCCCTTGGCTTATCCAAGAAGTTTGAAGTATCGTGTAGGAGAAGGAGAGAGGGGTCCGAATGGCATGGGGGAGTCGGTCAACAATGGTTCAAAGCTTCTCTTGGAAGCTAAAGGAATGGATGGTGTGGATTAGTCCATAGAAAAATTATGCTTATCCTGTGGTGGATAATATTTGGGCCACTCTTCAATTAAATAAAAGGTAAGGGCTTTAGAAAATATATCTTAAGATCATGAAAATATTTCCTTAAATTATTTTAATAATCCACAATAAAAAAGAAAAGAAAAGCACTCATATCTTAAAATAAAATAATAAAATATTAAAATCATAAAAATATTCATCTAAAAAATATTTGACTTAAGAAATTAAATTAAAGGAAATGACGTAAGGACCTACGTGGTGTGATGCGGGTATTACAATTTTACCCCCCTTAAAAAAAATCTCGTGCTCGAGATTGACGTACTTTAAAGAAAAAGGTGAGTTACTTTTTCCTCGAACTATCGCCATGCTTCCATGTCGCCTCTCGTTCGGTGTGGTGGTTCCACTACACTTTGACCATCGGAATTGTTCTATTGCAGAGCACTTGAGCCTTCCGATCCAGGATCTTAATCGGTGCTCCTCCATAGGAGAAATCCTCGCGTACACGAAAGGGCGCATACTCAACCACATGGGAAGGATCATGCATACACTTTCGAAGTATTGAGATGTGAAATACATCGTGCATGGCCAACAATTGCGGAGGGAGTGCAAATCTGTAAGCCACTGCTTCTACTCTTCCCAGGATCTGAAACAGACCAATAGATCTGGGAGTTAGCTTGTCTTTCCTTCCAAACCTCATCGCCCCTTTCATGAGAGTTGCCCTTGGAAATACAAATTCCCAAATTCTCTTGTGCATTCCTCCAAATATTGCCGTGAATTACGAATTCCAAACCAACACGATCCTGGATGGAATCCCACGTAGTCTACCATCTCCCGGACATACAGTTATGCTTGCTCATCGAATAGGTCATCTGAATAGGAATGAAGTGAGTTGTCTTGGACAACCTATCGATGATTACTCATTCCGAGTCTTGTCTGCCCGGGTGTCACGAAGTCTATGCTAATCTCGTCCCATGGCCAAACTGGGATCGGCACTGGTTGTAGTGTTCATGAAGGCCTTTGATGCTCGACTTTGACCATCGGGCACATCAAACACTGAACCACGAAATTAGATACATCTCTCTTTATTCAGCTCCACCAATATGTTGTCTCGGGCCTCGATACATCTTGGTGCTTCCAGAGGCACTACGTGTAAAGACCCGTGTGCTTCCCTTAAAGGTAGATTTCAAAATTCTTTCTTTACTGGTACACAAGGTCTCCCCTTGAATCGCAGGGACCCATCTTTAGAATTAATCTGGTCCAATACAGCAGGGCTAAGAACCAAGGTACTCAACCTTGCCTGTACATCCCTCACTATCTCCATTCCAAGCTTCTCCATGTCCAGAAAAAAAAAAAAAAAATCTCTGAGGGGTGTACATGCTTGCAAGGGTACCAAAAGAAAACTTCTTGCTGAGGGCATCTGTTACAACATTAGTCTTGCCGGGATGGTAGTTGATGGTACAGTCATAACCCTTTATCAGCTCCAACCACCTGCGCTGTCTCACAAGTAATTCTTTCCGAGTGAAGAAATATTTTAGGCTTTTGTGGTCCGTATAAATTTCGCAGTGCTTCCATAAAGGTAATGTCGCCATATCATCAAGGCGAACACCGTAGTAGCCAACTCTAATTCATGGGTTGGGTAGTTGCGCTCATACTCTTTAAGTTGACGCGAAGCATAAGCTACAGCTCTTCCATGCTGCATAAGAACACATCCAAGCCCTTCGTGTGAGGCATCACTATATATCACAAATCCACCTGTACCTGGGGGTATAGTCAGAACGTCGTCACAAGCTTCTCTTGGAAGCTCTTGAAAGCTTTTCTGACACTCCTCAGTCCATATAAATTTCTCTCCTTGCTTGGTGAGCTTTGTCATGGGGACTACAATGCGGAAAGTCCTTTCACAGATCTCCAATAATATCCCGCATGACCCAAAAGCTCCTGATCTCTTGGACCGTCTTAGGCCTAGGCTATTCTGCAATAGCCTTGACCCTTGAAGGATCCAAGAGATCCCATCTGCAAACATTAGGTGACGAAGGAAATAAATCTTTCGTAGCCAAACTCACACTTAGTCAGTTTGGCATACAATTTCTTCTCCATTAGAATTTGTAGGACCACTTCCAGGTGCTTGGTATGCTCCTTCGAGCTCCTTGTCCTGAAAGCAGTCTTAGGAGCATCTTCTGCCTAAATCTTCAACTAGCAGTATCCTGGGCGGAGATTGACCATGGAGAATGTCTATGCTCCTTGAAGTTGATTGAACAAATCATCGACCCGAGGTAACGGATATCGATTCTTAACAGTCATCTCATTCAGTTCTCTATAATGCAGAGGCGCAACGATCTGTCTTTATTCTAGGACTGGTGCTCCCCATGGTGATACACTAGGGCAATAAAGCCCTTCTCCAATAACTCCTGTAGCTGATCCTTAAGCTCCTCGAGCTCTACAGATGTATCCGGTAGGATGCTTTGGAGGTAGGCGTCGTTCTCCATTATAAGATCTACTGAGAACTTGATCTCTCTATCTGGAAGTAAGCCAAGTAGCTCTTCTAGAAGGACGTCGGGGAATTCTTTCACTACCTCGATGTCCAGAAGTTGAGGCTCATTTGGTTGGGACGTAACCAAGTTGGCAAGGAATCCCACGCAACCTTCTTCAACACCTCGACGGCCATTAGGCGCGGAAACCATCTTTGTTTAGGGCATTTACCCACTGCACAGAAGCGAAACTCTATCTCCCCAGGTGGTCTAAAGACCACTCTCTTCCCGAAGCACTCCATGCAGGCTTGGTGCTTAGACGACCAGTTCATGCCCAAATGGCATTAGACTCCTCCATGTCGAATAAAATTGAATCAGCAGGGAGGTGCCGACCTTGTATCTCTATCGCGCATCCCTTTAATACGAAACCTCAATTTACGGAGTCTCAAAGTGGAATAGAAACGGACATCACACGCTCCAAGGACTCTGGAGTCCTTTCACTTAAACAAGCAACTTACGGGATATAAAAGAACGTGTGGCACCATAATCGCCTAATACTAATGCACGGTGGGGAAAAGGGAAAGAACCGGTCAATGAGAGCTTCTTTCAATATCGCCACAAAATTGGAGTTGCCTCGCGTAACTCTTGCGGAATAAGCCCACGAGTAGGCTTCCAACACTCATTCGCCACGTCAATTAAGTTGTAAGCAGCGAATTCCATCTTCTCTTGTTTTAGACACAAGACTACGCGAAAGATCTTTTCTAGGCGCTTGATCCAGTTGCCAGCATCTGCTACCGAGTAGTTCGAATGTTGTTGAATGTTGGATTTGCTTACGTCTCGAATTGTCCGCCAATAGCTATCTCTATCAGGCCTACGATTGTATTGGTGAGGTCCCTCGTATTTCAGGGAACCTCCTTCTAATTCCCTACACTATGGGAATGGGGTCATCCCCCCTAACACGTATAACAGTAGCATTGAACTCATACGGAGCAAGTACGCATGACTTGCAATCATTCTAGCATTATTCATGATACTCAATAAGAAAATACCTTTTAAATTTGCTGTAGAGCTTGGCATACTTTAGAGAGAGGACTTCAGCTTAGTTTATCCCTAAAGTCTACAGGACCTTATAACCTTTGCTCTGATACCAAACTTGTAACGACCCCACCCCGCGAAGGGTGGAATCGCCTCTTACGTACCTATTCTTTACGTATTTTCTTTTTCCTTTTTCTTTTCTTTTCTCTTCTTTCATACATGGTCGATCCAACAGGGAAGACACTAAGCGTCCGCCTCTCTCTCTGCAGTAATGGCTTGCTTCCCAGCCTTTTCATCACTTCCTGGATGTTTAAAACATTAAAACAAAAGTGAGTCTAATACTTAGTAAGTAGTACACCATGCAGTGAACATATTAGGCATCTATTCTTTTCCTTTAGAAAACATGCATACATAACATTTGCATTTTTATTCCATGCATAAACATTCTTAGACATGACTAAGCTTTCATGCATAAACATTCTTTTCATGCTTTTCATGCTTTACATCTTTTCATGCGTAACATACTTTTCATACATTACATCTTTTCACTTTTATAGGCCATTGCACACTGTTACGCCCCTCGTGCTAGGGTTAGCGGTCTTTCAACCTATGGATTCGCCCGTGGCCACGGGTTGGAACCCCATTCCGTCAGGGTGCAGCACTGGGTGCACTACCAGATACTACTACCCGGCATTGCAATCTGCCCATTCCTTCATTGGGTACCCCTTACCTTTCATGTGGCCGTTACGTATTTTCATTCATTGAAACTTACGTTTCCTTTCGTTCCTTTAGTCTTTTCATTCATTTCAGTCCTTTTCATTTAACAGTTCATTCATAGGAAATGAACGTCATTTAAAATCATGAACTTAAACATCGTTGAAAGAGACACGAGTTTAAACATCATTGAAATATATGAGCTTAAACACCATCTTTCAAGACATCCTTTAAAGTCAGTTCTCATTGAAAAGTATGAACTTAAACGCCATTTAAAAATATAAGCTTGAACATCATTTAAAAAGCAGAAGCTTAATCGTCATTTAAAAGTATGAGCTTGACATCGTTTAAAAGCGTGAGCTGACCATTTAAAAGCGTGAGCTTAAACATCGTTTAAAGGCATAGGCATAACATCACTTTTCAAGACTTCCTTTAAAAATGTCAGTTCATAGCATTTTAAGACTTCCTTTAAAATGCCAACTCATGGCATCTTTTAAAACGATAGTTCTCAGGGACATTTAAAGCATTAATCATAGGGACATTTAAAACATCAGTTTATAGGGGCATTTTAAAACTCACTTAAAGCATCACTTGAAGTATAAAACATGAGACGTTCCTTTTCTTTCTTTTCCTTTACTTTTAAACGCTTTCATCAACTTTCTTAGTTCAATGCATATTATTTTCATGAGCAAGATACATTTTTATGCTATACTACATATAGGAATAATCATAAATTTCTTGAGAGCATGCATGAAAATCTCATGACTTAGAATCTACATGCATGCATTACCATATACATGTACACACAATTATAATCAATAGGGTACTTAACAAGGGTTATCAAGGAAGGGCTTGTACATACAATATACATTTGTTCTTTCACATTTGAGAAACATTTGCAATGAGAGATATATTCTTTCATTAAGAGAGCATGGTGTAAGAAGCATGGTCATAGCTATTTACTTGCGAGCTTTACTAGCGAGTCCATTTGAACTTGAAGGTAGACTCCTAGTCCTATTCAATAAAATGAGGTACATATATTAACATCTACCTTACTTTAAGCCTTACTAATCGATACGCTCACACGTTCACTTAAATTCCAACTTGGAATTAAACGTTCCCTTAACCCGTTCGTTTGCCCATCAAGCATGGCACTGAGCCAAAACATTAAAATCTTCATTCGAAACATTTTAAAGAAACTCATGGAAGTAAATAACATGCTTCCCATCTCTCTAAAATTAAACATAACATAAAATATGACAAGGTTACCCGTTTAATAGACTTTAAAACTTTTAGGCACTTAAGCTTATGCTTTACTTACTTAATACCATTTAAAGCAAGATATAAATTACAAGACCCAAGCAATATCTCTTAAACCAAAACTCTAGTATCTTAAAAATAGATTTCCAACCAACATCAATAAAAGGCATATGGTACCAATATATATATATATAAATTAAAATCACTTTAATCATCATCTATGATTAAACCAAGTTTAAGAATAACTTAGCAAAATTCGAAATATAGGAAATCACATAGCAAAAACCCACTTTAACATATTCGGTTTGGGCTAAAACTAGAGCACACATACTTATTTGCAATATAGGAAATTAACTACATCAAAACATAAGTTAAAACAACTCAATAGGCTTCCAAAATCACATTAAAAGTAAATAAGTTAAATTAGGATTTTTACCTTAAAATCTTAGCTTCTCAAAGCAAGCTTACTAGCTTAAATTAAATTTCTTAGTGGCTTACTTAGGCCATAGATCCTGAAAAAGCATGCTTAAGATCACAACTAAGTTTTCATTAATATAGCACTTAAAGGCATGATAAAAATCAGAATATAACTTAGGCTTAACCATCAAGAAGAACTCAACAATACAGCTCCTAATCACATTCGGTTGAAACCCAGAAAATAGAGCACACGGCTGGAACCAACATGAGGAGTTACACGATTGGAAATTAACAGGAAAATGGAGAAACACATGGATGGGAATCACAGGACATATACACGGCTGGAACATACCAAAACAAAGCATACACACAAGGCTGGAACCTACAGAAAACATAGCATACTTCGGCTGGAAATCAACGGAAAACAATAGAGCATAACACGGCTGGGATCACAGAACCATAAGCACGGCTGGGAACCCAGAAAATCGAAGCATAAACGGTTGGAAAACACCAGAAAACAGAGTATACGTACAGCTAAGACCCAGAAAAAGAGAGCATGATTTTCTCCATTCGGTTTCCACTTAGCTAGGGCATAAAATCAAAAGGAACAAAAGAGGAATCAACTCATAAATCACCACATAGTAATCGGTTTGCCCAAAAATTCCGAAAACCCCAAACACATGGCATAAACTCACTCGCTAGTCCCATAATCACAAGAAGAATTTGAAGAACAAAGCACTACCTGGTTTAGCAAGCCACGGATGGAAGAGGAGAAGGAAAACCGAAGGACCAACCCAGCAAATCTCGTCCTCTTTGAAGGTGCTTCAGCCGAAACTCAATGTAAGAGAGGAGGTAGAGAATCGGCTTGAGAGAAGGGAGAGGTGTTCGGTGCAAGAAAACCGAGAGGGTTTTTGTGCAGAATGGAGGGGCTGCACATGGGGCTTGCAGAAGCTCTTCCCCTTGGCTTATCCAAGAAGTTTGAAGTATCGTGTAGGAGAAGGAGAGATGGGTCCGAATGGCATGGGGGAGTCGGTCAACAATGGTTCAAAGCTTCTCTTGGAAGCTAAATGAATGGATGGTGTGGATTAGTCCATAGAAATATTATGTTTATCCTGTGGTGGATAATATTTGGGCCACTCTTCAATTAAATAAAAGGTAAGGGCTTTAGAAAATATATCTTAAGATCATGAAAATATTTCCTTAAATTATTTTAATGATCCACAATAAAAAAAAAAAGAAAGAAAAGCACTCATATCTTAAAATAAAATAATAAAATATTAAAATCATAAAAATATTCATCTAAAAAATATTTGACTTAAGAAATTAAATTAAAGGAAATGACGTAAGGACCTATGTAGTGAGATGCGGGTATTACAAATTCATCCACTGAATTTCTGGTAGGCTGTTACAAATTCCATGCACATGCCTTATTCTTCAGGCTCTAGGGTTGCCACAAGTGTACATATGCATAGTCTCTCCCCTTACCCTAAACTATGAGGAACACGTTAGCGTAAGAGGACAGGTCACCTTGTAAGGGTAAAAGAAAGGGAAGGCGAAGAATAGAACCTTTCCTTGGCAAGTGGTAGGCAAAGATGATCTTCCCTCATTGATTTAGTAAAATATTACAAGGCAAGGCCTATAAAGTATAGCTAGTCCAAACAAAGGATGAGCTATGAGCGGCAGCACCTAGAAAGCTTGTGTGATGCCCATAGATCTCGCTTGGGATTTGATGGAGATTGAAGCGTCGGGACATGTAACACAAGGTCATATACCCCTCGTTTATGACAATTAACATGTAATGTACCTAGCATGTCACTAGCAGAAACTATAAAAATTGATCAATTCAATATGGTACCAAATAAATTACTAATAATCCCAAAAGTACTTGTTTGAACCATTCATACCAAAAGTAGGGGCCTCAAAACCTTGCCCCTTCAAAATATCCATCAAAATATTGTTCATAGCACTGTAACTATTAAATATTCATCGAAACTAATTAAGGCTCCAATGAGCTTTCATAAGATCATGAACCTCTTATAGGCACTTTAAGATGATTTCCACATAATGGTCTATATACTCAAATCGGTTATCGGAGGTGGCCTTCCTCCCATTTGGTGGTCCAATGTGGCACATATTCTCCATCAAGAAGGTATCCTTAAGCAAAAGTAAAATGGCTTCCATGTGGGTAACAACTATACCAAAGTGGGCTTCTACAATATACTAATCCTCGATCATATAGGACCAATCATCCATCTTATTGGCTATCTTCTAGTCCTGTCACAACTTCTACCATTTCAGGAGAACTATAGTGAAAGCTACCACAGTGAGATTTCAAGAAATCTCAACAAGCTAAACGAAAAACAAACACAAAGATAACATAAACATGTATAAGCTCAACAAGTAGTCACAGTGGTTGTACAGAATAAAGAAGTAGTATTTTGTAACAAGTTAGTTAAGGAATGTCTGCTAGAGGTAGAGGTAGTTCCTTTGGAGGCCGATCTAATCATATTCGAAATGCACAGATTCAATGTCTTCTTGGGAATGGATTGATTGTTTAGACATTTTGTGAATATAGATTATCATTTAAGGACGGTAACCTTTCAGGTACGAGGAGTGTAGGTTAGGATCTTTAGAGGAAGTAAATTATGCCTTATACTAGAAGTTTTTACCTTACTTCAGGCTAAGAAAGAGTTGATAAGAAGGGCTAAGGCTTACCTAGTATACCTAGCCTCAAGGAAAGGGATGCGTAAGGAAGTGGAGGACATAACAGTAATAAGAGAGTTCGTGGAATTTTTTGAGGAATTTCTAGAAATGTCCCCTCCTAGGGAGTTCGCAATTGATTTAGAATTAGTAACTGTTCCAATCCATAAAGCACCATATATGATAGCCCTGACGGAATTAAAGGAACTAAAGTGTAATAACCCCTAGGCCCAAGCCTAGACACAAGCCCAAGACCACGAGGAGTCCAGTAGGGGATTAGTCAAAACGACACCGTTTCGGTAAGGTTTCTTCTCTCTTTCTCTCCCTCCCATCCCAACAGTTTTTCCCATTTTTCCTATATTTTATCCCCATTTTCCTCTTCCCTAATCCCACCTTCCCCACACATTTCAATCGATTCCTCACCCCCCTAAGTCTCCCTCTACAAATTCTCACTCACTCTCTCTCTCTCTCTCTCTCTCTCTTGTGCGTCGGTTAGGGATCTTGGTGCTACGTGTCACCGTTTCTTACTTCTCGGGTCCTTGCCGCAAACGATTTCCACTGCCTGAACAACACCGATAAGTGGTTATGTCATTTCTCTTACCCTCTATTATATTTTTCCCATTGCCTCACAGTATTATTCACAAGATCCTCTCTTTTCCTCACACAAATTATTCCTCCCTTCACCCAATCATGCACCTCCACAATCAAGGGTTGTCACCAGTCGACTCTCCTCACGTTGTTAAGGCTTTCTCTCCCCCTCCCCCTTTCTGCTCGAGATATAAAAAAATTATTTTATGGCTGAACATAGAGTGCCAACCCCACAATCGATGGGTCCATTGCCGACTCCTTTGTCCATGATTTGCAACTCCAACACTAGTGTGCCCTTTCAATTTCTTACTTTAAGTTCTTTGTCCCTCCATCATTTTTATCTCTCATTTTTTCTGACTTGCTCTAAATTCTAGATTCGTCGTCTTTGTTGGTACTACCATCGTGACTAGTGGAAGGTGGTAGTGCACAATCTCTATTCAAAGTGCTTCAAGTAATGCCCTTGTCCAATATTAGCCATTGTTGTACATTACCCAGTGTTTAAATTCAAACTTAACATCACTACCTTATATCACAAGACGTCTCCAACGCCGTAGACAATGTTGTTTCACTCTTTAATTCCATGGGGTCATAGCACTTAATGTATGTTGTTGTTTGGGATTGTTGTGGCTGTTTGGTTATTTTGGAATGATGTTGACTATTTGTGGATTAATATGTAGCTTTTCAGGGTTGATTTTATGGTTTTTTATGGGAGGATGTGTGTTGGGAGTGGTTGTGTTAGACATGTTGTGAGTTTTGTGGATGCTCGGGGTTGACGTGTAGGTTGTTTTGGGTTTATATGTTGTCTTGTATGGCTGTCTAGGAGTTGACTTGTTCCTATTTGATTTTTGGACGTGTTAAGGCAAATGTAAATTGGATTTTGATGGGGTAGCGATGGGTAAGTGTTTTGAACATGTACTTTCTATAGTTGGCATGCATGTTGTGAACGGTGATGTAAATTTGAGGAGAATGAGCTAAACTATTGTGTGTTGTTCATTAAGGGTTCTGCCATGTATTTAAGAACTGAGCTATTATGATGGAATTGTACATTCTAAGATTTTTGTTAGTAAAAGTTAGACTTGTTCTTATTTGGGATTTGCTGGTAGAGTTAGTTGTGGCATGTGTTTGGTTATTAACGCTTAGTGAATATTTTCTTATTTAGGTGGTGAGACAATTTAGAGATCAGACTTAAGACTTTGATAATTCGCCACAAGAGTCGGGTAAGCAGGGTTCATATGCTTATATAAAAAGAAATGTACTGAGATTATTTTTTAAAACATATGTATGTTTTGTTATGAAAAGAAAACTGTAACAACCTCAGCTATTTGTTCTGCATTAGTCATGAAATCTGTATAAAAGATAACCTTATTTTCTGTCATGATTGATGTAGACACGAACAAAATTTTTAGCATTCAGTTTTCAGTAGTATAAAATGAGCGAATATGAAATTTGAAAATTTGTTCATGATTATGTGAAGATTCTCTAAATCTGTTTTGATTATGTGAAGCCAATATAAATCTGTTTAGTACTCTGTTTTGATATGATGTGGCATCTGAAAATCTTTGGCATGATAATCTGATTCTATATTTGATTTTGTTTCTGCTCTACTGTGACCTTACCACGGGTGTAAAACTGTGGCCTCTATTTGGGTTGGTACCAACTTCTCTCTCTCTGAGTGCATCCACTTTGAAAATAAAGCGGTTTTCTGTGTGCACATTTGGGACTCCAAGAATTATAAGAGGAAGATTTACTTTTGTCTTTGCTTGGTTTGGCCACTGGGGATAACATAACCCAACCATGAGGTTAAATATGACCTATGTTTTGATATGATGCTCTGATATGATATGATAATGATGATAATGATGATGTTCAGTTATGCTATGTCAAAGAACTTTTGAATATGAACATTTTGAACTATCGCTCTGATATTTTGATAACATGTTTTGGTTCTGCATTCTGAAACTAAAATGTTTTGTTCTGCATTCTAAACACTGTGAAAAGGCTCATGTTTTAGATCTCTAGTGCAAATAAATTTACTCTTCGACTAAACCTTTAGTTATTCTGCGGCGATATACATTTACATGCCTATTTTTCGAACACGTGTACTTCCTTACAAAAATTGCACGCCTATCCCTAATCTAAATTCGAGGTGTTGCCAATCTTGGCACCATGAATCCTCGCCAATTCCTTCACCAAGGAACGGGGCTCCACGTAACTCAATAGAAATTGGATTACTAGAAGAAGAGCCACCCTAAGACAACCCCACCTCCTCTTTGCGCACCACCCCCAACGAACAAGAGTGAACCGTAAGCACCTCTAGTGCAAGACACCACCATCAATGAAGGTCCACGTTGAGCACTACCCATGCCTAAACCTCCACACCGTGAGCCAACCCTCATCAAAGCCATCCTTAAACCACTATGAACCTCCCTCTTCACTGCACCGAACGTTTACACCACCAAGCTTTCCTTTGTCGATCTCACCCTCTCTCCCTATATGTGTGTGTTGGAGCTCAAGCCACACTCGTAGTATCATGGACACAACCTCCAACAAGCTTAGTCATACTGTGAGACCATCCATGTGCTAGAAATGATAAGAGAAAAAGAGTAAAGCAAAATGGATTCAATCACTGACATCACAAGGCTTATGTGGTTCGCCAATGCGCCTATGTCCATGGAGCTACAAATGACTTTATTTCAGTTGATAAGCAAATACAGTTCAATAGTTTTACATGGAATAATACAATATATATACCAAACCCTAAACAACCAGTTGGGGTAGATCAAGCCCGAACAGGTCAAAACTTCTCCTCAAGGGTTCCGATTGGCCCAAGCATCCACTCCATGGCCCAAGTCTCATTGCAAATCTACAATAAAATTGCAATGGATCCTTATTGGGTCTGGCCATCAAAATGTGCAGCCATAAATACAACCAAACTCCACACAAAGAAGACCCACACAATGGTCCCTCACCACTGTTGCCTCCACCACAATTTGGCCTCACCTTCTATTTCAAGCAACCCAAAACAGAGCATCCTCAAATGTAGCAGTCATTGCACTAACAACCAGTTTAAGACCAAGCTACACATTGCATTGACACAACACTCTCAAACCCTCATGCACACTATCATCTACCACTGACCTAAGCCATTGTGCACCCCACCCAGGCCACCAGTTGCATGCTATAGTAGGGAGCCATCAAAAGGGAAGTGATAGATAATGCAACAGTGACAGAGTACGACACTGCCCATTACAACTGTTGGGTTCTCTCTCTAACTAGAAAAGTAAAAGAGTACCTATAGTCAAATCATTTGAGTCCACTACGTCGTCAAGGGTGAGAGCACATACTCATGTTGTGGCCATAACCTTTTGCTCACTATTCTTCATTGTCATCGATGCTCTCTTCAACTAGGAATCTCGACTGAGTCAGTTCAACTTCCCACACTTGAAGCAAACATTTTAACCTCATAATAACATCCCAAATGCATTGTCTATTTGCCTGGAAACTTGGATAAGTCTAACTCCCTTAAGGTTGCCCCTGATGGTTGTTTTGGTAAGGTTTCTTATTCCAATTGGGAGACTACTATTGTTATTACTGCTTCTAACATTTTGTATGCCTACTTAGTTCTATTCCCTTATGAATATCTTCTACTACAATGTTAGCCTTGGTAACCAAGTTCGCCAAGTTACATATCCCGAGTGGCAAAAATTGCTCACTTATCCTCATTCAAACATCCTTCTTCTCCTAGTTTGAAATAGGATGACATTGAATACAAGAGATAACTCAAGAAACCTGGTAGCATACTAGTCAAACGTCAGTATCCTGTAGGTCAAATTAGAAAACTATTTGGCCTTCACCTTCTAGAGAGCCTGAGGAAAAAAGGTACCTAAGAAAACCTTCACTAGTCACTCCTAGGAATGGGAAACTTTTATCCCAGTTCTTGCCGTAAGAATTCTAAATTTTCACCACTAGTCTACCATATCCTTCAAATTGTAGGTGACAAAAGTTGCCTTCTGGTCATTTGTACAACAGAAAGCTCTAAATATTTTCTCCATTCTCTCTATCCAATTCTAAGAATCCATGATTCAAAATCTGCCATCAAAGGTAGGAGGATGGTGGCAGGTAAATTGCTTCAAACAATGCCTAGCTTGTAAGACAGCTCCCATAACCTGGCCATTGGCCATCGACTGGAAGAGTCGAATCATTGTAGCAGTTGTGAGATCGAGGTTCTCACTATGGCTTGGCCCTGAAGATCCCTCTCAATTATAGTTGATCCTAATACTAGGTGCCGTCACTCTAAAGTGGATTTTACAATTAAGACAGACAACCATTATAAATAACTAATAATAATAACAATACTAATTAATAAATGGATAACAAACAAAAAGAACTCATTTATTAACACTGGACTTTCGAGGGGGTCAAGACCATCCTAAGTAATCTTATCTAAGTTCTTTTCATTGGTTTTTGCCTAGAAGTCTATCGAAACTCTTAGATTGGGCTCTGATACCAAATTGTAACAACTATTCCAGAAGGTTAGGATTGTTACGTACATATGTAACTCACACTAGGAAAAAGACCCAACATAAAGTCATTAAATTTTGAAATATAATTAGTGTCTTGAAAGGGGAATGAATAAATTAGATAAATATGCTAACATAAAATCCGATATAATGAATCTCGGTGCGCATACTTCATTCATGCTAGGTTCTTCCATCTTGTTTGGCTACAAGAAGCCTCTCAACTTGTCTCATCTAATAATTATAACTATTTCAAATTCTCAAACTCCCACACAAAATACAATAAACAATTCAATTTTTGAAAACCCAAAACAAAAATAATATTCTAATAATATTTTATTCAATTTTCAATTTTCATCTCATCTAATCTCATCTCAACTCACTATCCAAACCTTCCCTAAGTCTACCGCTACCCCATTTTGATGATTCTTCTCATCTACATGTTAAAACATAAAAACATATGAAAAATGAATTGAATACTTAATAAGCAATACATAATACATTAAGCTTTAATTTAACTTGGTATTTTTAGAAATAAATTCGCCAAGAAACATGTGATAAAATCAACTAACATGTAGCATATGCAATAGAACTTACAACTAACACATTCAATATGATAACTATTAACATATTCATGCATATCTTAGCCACTAGTCTTGCACATTCTTTATAGCCAACGCACATTGACCTTTGTGTACAAGGCTGTGCATTGATCCCACAATCTATGGCCAAAAGAGCGACCACTAACATGTCATATCATATCATACTAGGTAGACCACATTTTTTAACTCATGATTTTGTGTAACTTGCACGTAAACCTATAACTACATTGTTACTATGCCATCTCTTACGGCCATTTTTAAACCTTAATAATCCTTGTTCTTACAACTTTTCTTATGAAGATTTTTGTGGCGTGTGATGTGCAATATTAAATTCATAGATCATATAATACATGTTAATGACATGACTAGAATAAATAAAAAATAATGGGCATGATAACGTAGCATGACAGCATGGCATAACAATGTTGCATAATTAATTAGAATGTCCCACATAATTAAACAACATGCTTACATAATTAACATAAGTTACAAAAGATATTGAGTTGCACGGTATTGGAGCTTATAAACTTAAACAGAAGAGGAGGGAGGGAGGAAGAGAGAGAGGGAGAGATGAGATGAGGTGTACCTTTGGAAGGATCTTACTATTTTGAAAAGGAGTATATTGTGCTTACCTAAAATAGAGATGATTGACTTTTTTGTATAAATTAACCCGGTTGATCAATCATTCAGAATGCGCTAGTAAATCTTTTATAAAAATAAATAAGAATAACATCATAAAAACTAGACTTTTAGAATTATAAGATAAATGATATTTGTAATCGTGAAATGCGTAAGTGCACACAATTCTTTTGAAAAAGTGAGTAAATATGAGACTTACATGAAAAAAATAATAATTTTTAATAGTGGACTCCACTTTTTAAAAAAAAAAAATTATCGACCCTTATGTACTTCATGACTATAAGTAACATTACTCTTAGAATTAATGGGCATCCTAAAAAATGATGGACTTAAAAGGTTAATACAATATTATCCCAATTAATTTGACTGAGGCTTTGTGTAAATTATGGTCATGGCCCAAAACAAAATGCTGGTCCATTTCTAAGGTTTGGATGTCCACTTCAAGAACACTTCGATAGACCACTTGGACAAAATTCTGCGAGAGAGAGAGAGAAGTACTGGCTTAGAATGAACTAGACTCGAGCTCTATTTATAGGTATAAATTTACCTGGATCTCCGGACATAAAACATAAACGTTTGGATGTATATGGACACTTGGCTTGCAGATGCAGACATGTTACCATACCCTGGAGTTGTGCACAACTAGCAATATTCTAGTTAAGTCTCATGATTTGACTGGAGCTTACCATAGGCGTTTAGTCTGATTTTGAGATAAATGTGATTGGGAGTTTGGGGTCTTTCCTATCTTAGTTTTTGTTCCCTACCTTTAGTGGTTTTGCCTTTTCAAACCTTAAAAAAACGTTTTAGATATTTTGACCCTAGCTATTTAAAAGTTCTTATTGATGTGAACCTTGTATTCACGTTTCACCTACTTTTCTATGTGCTCTATATTTTGTTATTCCGAAATAGCTAGTTTTTCCTTCAAATCATCAATTTTATTAAGAAAAATTCTAGACATAAGCCCCACATTTTGCACGCCACTTAAAAAAATGTGATTTTACTCTTTTACTCTCATATGACATATGAAATATAAGGATAAAAGAATAAAATCACATGTTTTTTAAGTGGTGTATAGAGTGTGGATATTTTGTGTAGCAAGACTCCTTTATTAATTCTTGCCTTGAGATATTTCTCATCTCATCTCATCTCATCTTATCTCATTTTTTCTTAAACTAATCATTATAACTTTTCCAAATTTTCAAATAAAAAATAAAAAGTAATTCAACTTTTCAAATCCCAAAACAAAAATAATATAAAAAACTATATTCTAACAGTATTTTAACTTTATAATATTTTTTATTCAACTTTTTCTCTCTCATTTCTCAAAACTCAATAAATACTTATCTCAAACTATCTTACTACAATTCACAACATTCTCATCTTATCTCAATCCCCTAAAGTCTCTTTTCAATCTCAATCTTTTAATTTTTATTGATTAACTAGCTATTAGAATAATCTTAATTATTGTGTGTCATCACCAATTTATTTGTATGTTCTTAATTAAGAATTTATTTGTACTTCTTCCCATATTATTCGAAAAATTTTCACGGTATAAAATTATATCTTTTTATTTTGTGATGATTCAAAAGACAATATATCATTTCTCTATACTGTTATTTATTTATTCTAAACTAAAGCATTTTTCTTTCTTTTTCAATGATGTGGTAAATGTTCCTTCAAATTGGATTAACCCACCTATATTTTTTTTTAAGGAAAAAAAAGTCATATTTTATTGATTGCCTTCATCAAATAAAGGAATGAATACAAGGATGATAGTCCTCCATATAAACTGTATCCTCCAAGAATTCTTTGATAAAATGTGAGCAGCAATATTTGCATCCCATCTATTAATTTCCCATACAAGAAGGTTTTGATCTTTCGTTTGTCACTTGATAGAAAATACAATATAATATAAAAGAAAACAGAGAAAGAGGGAAAGAGATCACTTTGAGAGTTAAATCTTTACTTTCTCAATTGTTACTGAATACAAGGCATACATCCCTACTTATAGGAAAATTATATTGAGACAATATAAGGTAAATATCTTAAATATTATGAAAATTAAATCAAGATAATATCAAATCAAATTAATATCATCTCCCTCAAACTCAACGTGGAGAACTTTGGAATCTTTAGTTTGAAATTTGAAAGTAGCCTTTATATTCATTAATTGATCGTCGATGAAATGATGGTTTTATGATAAAGTGGTTAACAACTAGAACGTCAAATCTGGATTTGTGGCCAACAATAGGCTATATATGGCCTCGGTCAACTATTGGACCAAAACTAAAATGCCAAAATTGGATCTGGGACTTCATACAATGCTCACAACAGATCAAAACCCAATAAAAAGGTCTCACAGCTAATAGAAATACTCCGAATGCATTGATTTGTAATGATATATAATTGAACGGAGATGAAAATCTTGTGAGAGATAAAGCTAGCAAAAGAATAAATATTCCATAGAATCAAGCCTATCATTAGCCAATGACTCTGATACCATGATAGAAAATAAAATATAGTATAAAAGAAGATGGAGAAAGAGGGAAAGAGACTTTGAAAGCTACGTCTTTACTTTATAATTGTTACTGAATACAAAACATATACCCCTATTTATAGGGAAATTACAATGAAACAAGATAAGGTAAATTATATTTTAAACATTATGAAAATCAAATCAAGATAATCTTCAACAACTTGGAGTCTTCACGCTTTCATCACATGTAGAATCTTGATCTTCACATGCAGCATTACATGTTGGACTTGTCCTTTACCTGTGTTTTTCAATATGGAATATGCCTAACACGACATATGGTAACTTAGGTATTTAGACCAATAGAGAATATTTTTACTAAGTTGATCAAACGGATTGACATAAGAATACATTTGATTGTTCAAATATTCTAGGCGCACTACATATAATATATTCTCCATATGACTAATGTTAGATACAGTTTTAGGGTGTGTAAGTCTTACGCACTCTCAATTAAAAAATAGTAAATCCCAATATTAAAAAATTGGTTTTACATGTAGATCTCAAATTTACTAATTTTTTTGAAAAATAAACACTTTAAAATTGTACAAATTACTTTTCTATTTCATAATGACGACGCCATATTTTAGACCATGCGTTTTGGTTTGAAAGGAATACACAAATCGATTTCAACGGTACATGAGTTAAAAAGTGGAGTCATACTTTATTTCATACATAGCTTTTTGAAAACTCGTGGAAAAGGGATTATGTGCAGAGTCATATGTACGGACAAAGGAATCATTTAATAGTAATTGAACCTACCAAGAAATCATGTTTGTTGGTTGGCCTTTTACTCTGCTGCAAATAAATAAAGCTTTTTAACTAAATTCATGGTTAAGTCGTCGTTTCAATTCCTTTTAACTAAATTCGTCGCATTTAATTGCAAAAGCACCCCGTGGAGTACTGGTGTGGTGAGGCATATTAGTGTTGAAAGAAGCCGAATTTATGTTGGAACCGTTTGAATCCTTGCTGGAACCAATCGATCCGGGCCTAAACCCGTCACAACCATGCCAGAATCAGAAGGATTTCTTCTAGAACGAGCTGAATTCGGACAACTGTCACTAGTTTTCCTGCAATGCCAGCGGTTTTCACAATAAGCGTGGGGTGCATGGTTGGCTGCCATCCAATGTGAAAGTAATTTTTCGGCCACCACCTAAGATTGGATGGTTGATCGATTGTGGCTGAAGGGGGTAAAAAATGGTCTAGCAATAAAATTTGAAAAACACTATATATACATACAAAAGAATCTTACAAAGAGATTCCACACATGATTGATGTAGCACACGGCTAGTATGCCACGTCTCCCCCTACTTTTTTTTTTTCTCTCTTTCTCCCCTCCCCCCGTGCCGGCCATGGTGGTGAGGGAACACCTCAGGGTGGACAGAAGACACCAACAGTCCAAGTGGCACCGCCAGCGTGGAGCTCTTGGCAACTCGCCGTGCACGTTGGTGGCCGAGGACCACATTTCGCACACTGTGTGCGTGGTCAACCGCACGTTGCTAGGTGGCTAGGGTGGAGGGATTTGAACCGATGGCTTGTCATTTGGCGGTTTGTGGTGGCCGGGGGCCACATTTTGCACATTGTGTGCATGGTCGAGTACCGCACGCTGCTAGGTGGCTAGGGTGGCGGGATCTGAACCGATGGCTTGTCATTTGGTTATCTGTGGTGGTCGGGAACCATCTCGGGAGGGTAGAAAAAGCTTATGAGAAGGGAAAGGGGGAGAAAGAGAGAGGGAAAGGGGGAGGAGGGGAGGCACGGAGAGAGAGAGAGAGAGAGAGAGAGAGAGAGAGAGAGAGAGAGAGAGAGAGAGAGAGAGAGAGAGAGAGAGAGAGAGAGAG